>VYZX01018852.1:81841-109915 GCA_013401335.1 Brachypteracias leptosomus | reverse complement strand
TTCCAAGACCTAGGGCTGCACTGGTTACAGAAGGAGCTACTGGAGGTCTGTTAGAACCTAGTTAAACTAGTCATTATTATCAAGAATCACTTAGCTGAGTGGCCTGAATCAGGTCACTGAAGCAGCCCTAGAACAGCACTGTCCTTTAGCAAGGATTCATTTTCCTTTGGGGACACACACTCAGCACTGACAGAAGGTATTTCAGTTGTCTTCCAAATGTCACACACGATGTTACCTTGATGAAGACAGAAGAAAAAAAGAATGAAAATAGAAAAGAATCTTCAAACTCTAACATATATCAACAGCATTATAGTGTTTTATAAAAAGTTTGAAAATATTTTTTCATTTTTCTGATTTTATTGTATGTAAGGTATTTTGAAGAGTGTGTATATCTGCATATGTATAGGTACATATATAAGCATATAAAATACTATCATCAATGATCAGAAAATAACATGTTTATTTTGGCTCTAGTACTTTTGTACAGGCATGAACCCTTTTTTTACTAAAAGGACAGGTCCAAGAGGAATTACGCCTAAGTGAACTTACACCTAATAATTTCCCCAACTGATACACATTTGCAGTCAACGGTTTATAGTCACAAAGCCAGAAGAACTGCTTAACACAGCAAACAAACCACACTGAAAAAGAAACTGTTGTTTAAGCCACCAGTCATTTTTGAAAATTAGTGATTTCCTTCTCCTCTCAGCCTCTCTATGAGTTAAATCCTGTTATTCTGGTGCACTCGAGTTCGTTCTTCTAGATCTCCATAAATGACAAGTTCTCAAACTGCTCCGTATAGCATCTGCGACACACAGGGTTGCATGCAAACTCTTAAACAAGAAGTGTATACACAAACTGTTAAATAAAAGGTAATAAAAACTAGTCATTCTGGACTAAAGAGATGTTAGAAAGCTACTCTATCACAAATATAACTATAGACTGTGTCTAAGTTTACGGTTGCTCCTGATATTAAAGTCAAACAGCTCTGCATTAATAAGATCCCTTTGGATTCGACTTCAGAGCCTTTGTAACAACCCAATTCCAAATAATTTAGATCAGGAGAGAGTGATAGTCACTAGGGAGGGCAACCAATAAAATGACAGATTTCTTTTTAAAAATTGTTTGTCCACAGTGCACATACCCAGATGTCTTTCATTTTTTAATACCCTTCCCCTGTTCTCCTTTGCAGCATGGTTTGCATTCACTATGCAACAGAGATGAAAATCATCTTAAAGTTATCCTCCTTCCTCGTACAAGCACTGAATGAAATAATCAAGAAGAATAAAAGTACAGAAGTCAACACATCCAACACATATCACAAATACTAAACAGGGGCTAGCTACAAACCTGGAAACTCCTGAGGTATGCTTTGGAGAACCTCAACTATATGCTGCATGTAGTAGTGCCTCCATGGAGAATACCGTACTTCTCCTGAATGAGCCAAGGCATCCAAATGAGCTGCTGATGGCAAGAAGCCACACGGGAACCTCGATCTTGTTGAGAAGAAACAAAAATTGGTTTCATGGCAACTACTAAGTCCGAATATTCCCTGCTGCACGCAGAGAGGGATGTAATGAAATGTAGGCAGTATGGGGATGGAGATTACTGCAGCACTTCTATTGGTTGTAGAAACAAGGCATCTGATGAGACAGTGCTGGTGGAGAGGACACACGTGCATGTGTGCACACACACATATATATAGAGATATATATACATGCCCACATAGCCCAATTGGCAGCATTCAGGCACCACAGAGCTGGAATTCCTGAGCTATTTAGTTCAGTTCATTGCACTAATCAGGACAGGTCTGTGCATTCATTTAATGGTAAACACAGATCAGCTTTCCAGGAAGGTCAGAGTAAGGCCATAATTATCTCATTAAGCAAATTGTTCCACTATCTGAACAGGCTTCGAGTTCAGTATTTCCATTACCTCCTCTAATATCTAAATGGAAAGGGTAAAATTATCAGCTGGCATCAACCAGGGAAGTGCTACCTACAGTCAACAAAACTACAGAGGCTCACAAATAAATTAGGGTCTGCCCTATTAGCTGCATTCTTTTCTTATGTTGTTGTCCTCCTTGCACGTTTATTTCATTGAAAATCTTTATGATTCACTCTATCGTGCAGCAAAGAAATTTTAAAAAAGAGCTGTATGTTCATACTGTGGTTAAATAAAGTACACTTTATTACGATGGGAGAGAAACAAGAGGAGAAAACACCTAGGAACAAAGTAAGGATGAGAAGATCTGGATTTATATGTTGGTTTGTTATATGCTGAGATAAAAGGCTTTAATTTCTACCTCTACTTTATGCTACTCAGATGGGATGCTACTTGATTCAACTATGTGACTCAGAACCATCTTTTTAACCTATCAGGTAACAAGTTAGAGCTTGATTTAGAGATAAATTAAAGACTTCCTATGGTTGTGATGAATGCCAGTGTCACCAGAGGATTTCTGCTGCAGCTGGTGTTCACTAGTTCCCCAGCCACCTAGGTAGTATGCCAGGAAATGTGGGTACATGGGTACTCCTAGGATGGATGATGCCAGCAAAATGTTCTTGTGAGATTCCCACAAGCTGAATCATCCTCCTGTGGCAAGTTATTCTGGTTTTAGGGTGAGTTTATGAAATTAATGAGGCAGAAGCAACAGGCAACAGAAAAGAAAAAGCCTCTTAATACATTTGGATCAAAAGTAACAAATAACCAGGAGCAGTCTTTAAAACAGTATGTTTAACTTGTGCTTGCTCTCATAATAAACAGGAATATCATTGAAACTAGCACCCTACCGAGATCTTAAGAAACATCTACTCCAGGTTTGTCTTGTGCTCCTGTATCTAGTTGTTTGAAGAGATGGATTACCAGCTTTTGATGCTGAAGGTCCTGGCAAAGAAGGGAATTCAACACCTAAACTGCTAAATAAGTGTATGCTATGAGGTATATTCATGATAGCCATGAGTGCAGTGACATCTGCTAGGGTATTTGCATTATTAACTCTTGCTGTTGGGAAGAGTTAAATACTTGTATGGATCAGGGCTTTATTGCATATACTGCAGATTTGGGCCCAAATAGCATAATACACTATGGAAAATGACATTCTTGTCTACTTCATAGCTGTGAAGTGGAGACAGGGTAAAACACAGGAATGGTCATAGTGAATAAAACCTAAGGCTCATTCATTCCACTACTTTGTTTCTCATAATGACCAGTAAGATTAATACAAGGCTGAGACACTTCCAATTAAATATCTAAATAGAAGCAGATTCAATTCACAGGACCTAGATGATCTGTGTGGTGTTGGTGGACGTGACACAAGACTTATTGTACACTCATGCCTTCCTAAAGGATCAACTAGAAGGCAGTCAGTACTCGTAGGACATCTAAACCAGCACTCACCTGTGTTTAAACGACTGAATTGCACCTGCCAGAGTGTAGGGAGCTCTTTAGCTCACCCAGTAAAAGTGTCTATGATGTGGGAGCTGAATCCCCCTCCACATTTCAGTGATTGTATTGCCAGGATCAGCAATGGATGTAATTGAAGTGCAGACACATATATCAACATTTGCATTTTACTCTCTTCCTTTGCAAGCACAGCCCCATTCTGAAAAATATTTAGGAAGGAGTTAAAAAGGAAAAAAGCTTATATCCAGGGATATTCTAGACACAATACCCCCTCAGTAAGGACTCCCAGATTTTAGCAATCTGTAGGCTAGAGTTTTTCTGAAACATGTTAAATCCAAATATTCATGCTTAATAGGCCCTGAAGAGCCTGACTTCCTGGTATTTTGTTATTCTCTTTTAAAAATCCATCTATATTTTTTGCCTCTCTAGCATTCTGTGGCAATTATTTCTACATTTTTAGTGTTCATTTATTTAAAACTTGCTGCCTGTTAATGTCTTTGGGCGCTCCTTGTCTGTGTAAACGAACAGATATTTCCCAATTCACTTTCTTTCATGTTGTTCATAGTTTTATAAATTTCACCTTCAAGTCCCTTTTTTCAGGCCAAGACATCCCAGTCTATTTATTTTCTCAGCTTGGAAAGCAACCATGTACCTCCAGCCATTTCATTGCTTTTCTCTGTATCTTGTATGAACCACATATAAACAAATCATAGAATCATTACAGTTGGAAAATACCTCTAAGATCATCAAGTCCAACCATCAACCCAACACTACCAAGATCACTAGACCATGGCCTGAAGTGCCACATCTACACGTTTTTTGAACACCTCCAGGGATGGTGACTCCACCACTTCCCTGGGCAGCCTGTAGCGTTGTGTGGGGTTGTTGTGACCAAAATAATTTGGTCACAGTGAATACATGTAAATAATGTATATGTCATTGGTTTAATTCCTGAAAAAAATGCTTCTGAGAGGCCTATCTCTAGCTGTGTTTCATGAAGGGGATCTTTGACAGCTCATTATAGGCTGTGGCCAGCTTCATTGTAGACTGTGGTTTCATGACTTGTAGACTAGATGCCTACAAGTCCATCACTGTACATTATTCCCTTTCTGTTCCTGGCCCTAAATGACCGATTTAGATCAAGCAGAAAATGGAACACTGATCCTTATGTTCTCACAGCCTCCCTGACAGTGTGGCCACTGCTACACTCTTTTCCAACTTATAGTATTTGAAAATGAGAAGAATCACGGAATCACGGAATGTTAGGGATTGGAAGGGACCTTGAAAGATCATCTAGTCCAATCCCCCCACCGGAGCAGGATCACCTAAACCAAGTTGCACAGAAACGTGTCCAGGTGGGCTTTAAACGTCTCCAGAGAAGGAGACTCCACAACCTCCTTGGGTAGCCTGTTCCAGTGTCTGTCACCCTCACCGTGAAGAAGTTTCATCTCATATTTAGGTGGAACCTCCTATGTTCCAGCTTACACCCATTGTCCCTTGTCCTATCATTAGATACCACTAAAAATAGCCTGGCTCCATCCTCCTGACACTCTCCCTTAATGTATTTATAAACATTAATAAGGTCACCCCTCAGTTGCCTTTTTTCCAAGCTAAAGAGGCCCAGCTCCCTCAGCCTTTCCTCACAAGGGAGATGTTCCACTCCCTTCATCATCTCTGTGGCTCTGCACTGGACTCTCTCCAGCAGTTCCATGTCCTTCTTGAACTGAGGGGCCCAGAACTGGACACACTACTCCAGATGTGGTCTCACTAGGGCAGAGTAGAAGGGGAGGAGAACCTCTCTCAACCTACTAGCCACACCCCGTCTAATCCACCCCAGGATGCCATTGGCCTTCTTGGCCACAAGGGC
Organism: Brachypteracias leptosomus; assembly: GCA_013401335.1. NCBI lineage: Eukaryota > Metazoa > Chordata > Aves > Coraciiformes > Brachypteraciidae > Brachypteracias > Brachypteracias leptosomus. Next base: position 104,643 of record VYZX01018852.1, on the reverse strand, counting down.
ACATTGCTGGCTTATGGTCATCCTGCTGTCCAACAGAACCTTCAGGTCCCTCTTTCCTACGCTGCTCTCCAACAGCTCAGTCCCCAACCTATACTGGTACCTGGGGTTGTTCTTGCCCAGATGCAAGACCCTACACTTGGCCTTGTTGTATTTCATTAAATTTCTCCCCGCCCAACTCTCCAGCTTGTCCAGGTCTTGCTGGATGGCAGGAAAATAGAAAAATGGCAAGAAAAATAAAATCCCACAATAAACAAACAAAAAGTAGAGTATAATGCACAGGCTTCTGGAGAGGCCATTCAAAGGGCTATAAAAATGGTTAAGGAAAATGTCCCTCTGGCTCTGTTGGCAGGAAAACTACTTAACAACCCAGAGAATCTCCAAGCATGTACCCATGGCACAAAAGCACGAAGCAAATAATCAATTGGGTGCTTTATCAGCACGGTATTCAATTAAATTTCAATTAAAAAGGAAAATAATGCAGCAGTCATTATCTAGGCTGTGGCCAGGTCCTTACATGAAATGTCAAGATACCCTTGTCAATTTGCAAACAGTTTAGATAAGGATGAAATTCTCCAGACAGCACACTGCCCTGGAAGCCACTGTAGGCATTCCTAATGGATTCGCTGCCCTAGCCCTGGAAACACTTGCAGTTTCTTATTTACCAAAGTTAATGCCTCTCTTTTGAAAGATAATTCAATAAAGCTTTTCAAAATGGAAATTAAAAAAAAAAAAAAGCAAAAATGAGACATAATCAGGAATTGATAATGTGATTGAAACCAATAATTCTGTCTTTATCTTGCTAGAAATCTCATTATTTCCACATGGAAATTATTTTAAAGATGACAGCTTGATAACAAGAGCTACTAGTCCAACATCCACAGTTTATTTACCACTTTGTATCAGGTTTCCATGGCAATGTTTTGGTAGTGGTGTGGTTACAGGGGTGGCTTCTGTGAGAAGCTGCTAGAAGCTTCCCCTATGTCTCATATATTCAATGCCAGCTGGCTCCAAGATGGACCTGTTGCTGGCCAAGGTCAAGCCCATCAGTGACAGTGGTAGCACCTCTGTGACAATATATTTAAGAAGGTGTAAAAAGAAATAAAGCTGCACAACAGCAATGGCAGCCAGAGAGAGTGAGAAGATGTGAGAGAAACAACCCTGCAGACACCAAGGTCAGTGAAGAAGGAGTGGGAAGAGGTGCTCCAGGCGCTGGAGCAGAGCTTCCCTTGCAGCCCATGGTGAAGACCATGGTGAGGCAGGCTGTCCCCCTGCAGCCCATGGAGATCCATGATGGAACAGATACCCACCTGCAGCCCATGGAGTATCCCACACCAGAGCAGGTGGATTCCTGAAGGAGTCTGTGACCCTGTGGAAAGCCTGTGCTGGAGCAGGCATCTGGCAGGACCTGTGGAAAGAGGAGCTCACCCAGGAGCAGATTTGCTGGCAGGGGTTGTAACCCCGTGGGGGACTCACACTGAAGCATTTTGTGAAGAGGTGTACTCCATGGGAAGGACTCACGTTGGAGAACTCTGGAGAACTGTGTCCCATGGCAGGGACTCCACACTGGAGCAGGAGAAGAGTGTGAGGAGTCCTCCCCTTGCAGAGGAAGGAGTAACAGAGACAATGTGTGATGCACTGATTGCAACTCTCATTCCCTGTCCTCCTGTGATGCTGGTGAGGAGGAGGTAGATAAAATCAGGCGTTGAGTTGTGCTCAGGAAGAAGGGAGGGGTGGGGAGAAGGTGTTTTGAGATTTAGTTTTTATCTTCTCATTCTCCTACTCTGATTTGATTTGCAATAATTTCAATTAGTTTTCCCCAAAACAAGTCTGGTTTGCCTATGACAATAACTGGTGAGTGATCTCTCCCTGTCCTCATCTCAATCCAAATCTTTCTTTGTATTTTCTCTTGTCTGTCCTTCTGAGGAGAGGGACTGATAGAGTGGGTTTAATGGGCACCTGACATCCAGTCAGGGTCAAACCACTCAACAACCAAGGTCTAAAGAAGCAAGTCCTCTGTTTCTTGTTTTACCTGCCTTTGGTGCATAAAAAGCCAAGAAGATGAGTGAGTGGTGTTGTTTTGTTTGATTTAGGATGAGAATTAAGAGGGTACTGAATCCCAGGCTCAGAAAACTGGTTTGTGCCTGTCATAAGAGAGTGGTGCTTCATGCAAGGACCCTTTTGCCTAACATTGTCTTCCTTGGTGACAGAGCTAGTCCCACCAGAGCAGTAGAAATTGAAAACTGATTTCAATTTGTGACAAACAGCATATAGAAACATGGAGATATTATATGCTATATTCTGTGTGGAAAAAAACAAAACAGAGAAGAGATTCAGGTCACTGGAGAGATGAGAAACAGAAATAAAACTTATTTTTCCTCTCAGTCCCATAGATGGGGTCTATCTGGCTTTCCATCAGGCAGCACAGCTTCTGGCCTTTGGCAGATTTTGACCTCTCCCATCCCTACGTTTGAAGCACCACAGCTGGTGGCAACCCTTGGAGTGCCACAGATGTAGGCTTGTATTGCCTTTGCGCTTCTTTCTCAATTGTCATGTAGTTTAAAATCTATTTCATTTTACTTTTTCAAACTCATCTTGTAAAAGTTAGGAAGCCAACCTGAGCCAAGTATACTTTGTGCATGAATAGCAGCATGTTGTTATTCCTGTATTCATGATCTTACACCCTTTAAAAAAATTTCTTTAAGTTACATGTGTTTTCCTTGACTATGATGTTTTCTGAACTATTCTCCTGTTGAGAGCTGGAAGGATGCCACAGATACTTGGATTTTTGTGTTAAGTTTTTCCTTGCATATGCTTTAGTACTTAGACCAGATATTCTTTTCTATGATTTTTTTTGTTCTTACTTTTCATGGCTGTCTCTACAATTTTTACTTGGAAAGGGACACGTCTCTCCCCAGCTGTGTTTTCTCTTCTTTCTTCACTTTCCTTGTGTGATTATAATCCACTGATGTCTCTGGCACATTGTTGTTTGTCAGCAGACCAGGACATATTAGAGGATGTTGAATATACAGTATTTAAACCCAAGACTGCTGTGTTTTGATATGTGCCTTTCCTCTGTTCCAAGTGGATGAGAATTATTATTGGCTTATGGGTGACATTCACTACATGAATCAGGCCCTTTTTTATGGCTGCAGGTAAAACCTACAGGCTCCCTACTGATTTTTGCCATACCTCACTGCCAAGTTTGATTTTTTTTCCCCCTATTTTATTCAGGAATTGAGGAGTGCTCAGTCTCATTGAAGCTACAGGAGTAAATCTAGACAGACTCACATGGTTTCAGGGATAGTTACTTCCATGATTTTAGGGAGCACCAGTGTTATTGCAACACATAAGAATGACAAAAGACCAGCAAAATGATGGAGCAGGATTCCCACTTGATGAAGAGATGTTTCCCTACAGAACACAAATATCACTATTGGCAGTGCAGGTAGACTCCTTGGAGGGCTGTCTTTCCACTGCACTACAGCTGGAGATATATTAGTTTTTAATTACTTTGATTTAGCCTTTGTCACACTGAAAAACACAAATTGAGATTGACTAATGCCACCTGAGTGGTAAATCAAGCTAAAAGACTAGAATGTAAAAAAGATCAAACCTACCAGTTCAAATCTACATATTCTAATAAAATTTTGGGCAGAAGAAAAAAAGTTCTGCCTTTTTCTAACTCAAAATGATATTTTATTTCAGAATTTATTCTGTAGAACAATACCTGAAGAATAGTTGGAAAATTATCTTCTTCAAAAAATAAGTTTTCTCTGTGTTTGCGAGCAAAGAACAAGCCCAGAGATTTGTACAGCATATATAAAAATCCCACCCTGGGCCTGGGAAGTGCCAGGCTATAGCTGTCTGAGACAGATCACAGCTATCTATAGGATGCCTTCTTTTCTCCCTGGAAAGCATCTGCCTATTCAAAGCAGTAAGATTTTCCCCCTCAGAACTGGATCAGATCACCTCTCTGTTCAGCTCAGGATCCTGTCTTTGACCATGGACGTTAGCAGACGCTTAAAAAAGACTAAAAGAACAGAACAAGTGTAAAAATACTTTCCTAGAATATGTTCCCAAGTTCCAGGCATCTGCATATCAGGGATTTTGTGACTCAGAAGAGCTGTCACAACCAGAGACAGATTTTTACTTGCATTGATGGGTCCATTAGCTTCTAAAGCCTTCATGACTTTCATTTCACCAAAATTCTGCGACAAGAAATTCCACAGGATGACCAAAATGCCACATTGTTACCTTTTTCATTTTCAGCCAATTTCTCATCTCACTACAGGAGCCTGACTTAGTTTGTAGGGGAAAAAAAAAAAAAGAACCTTTTTTTCCTACTTCTTTTCTGTTATTTTTCTATTGGCACAATAGACTGATTCTCAGAAATAATTTACAAATCTAGCTATGTAGAACAGCAGCTCTTTCCTCACAATTATGGACACCTCATTCAATAAATATATAGTTTTTGACTCTTATGAGACAGATTTAAAAGCATTAGATATGAGTCTTATAATGGAGATGTTTGTAGAGCTTAACTGGGAGGTCAACAAGTGATATAGAAGGAACAAAAGAGAAGAGAGAGGAGGGAAAAAGAAGAAATGAAACCTAGAAAACACATTTTGCAATTGTCATGATCCACACAGAGGAGATCTAGTCCAAAACTCCAGCTCTGAACTCCCCTGACCTTTGCTTTGCTCTATTGTCAAATGCATGTAGCCTCAAACATGGTGGTTCAGGCTCCCTTCTGTTACTATCCCCACCAACACTTGGCACAAAAATTACCAACTTCTTCCAAGGTTCCTGATGATCTTTTCTAACGCCAATTGTTCTGGACATTGTCCCTGCAGGGCGGATATGACAACACCTAATTTATAATCAGGCAGTTAATTGCAACTTGCTTGACTTTGCTCAGCAAGACAACATGGGAGCTCAGCACAGACCCTGTAAACCTTGTTTACTGTCTAGACATGCAGCCTCTTGTGGCTCTTACACTGAAGAAGCAATAGCACTAAGGAAAGTTGGGAATGGAGGTGTAAACATCATCTTTTATCTTTCCCTTAGGCAGCAATAAAAGAACTTCAGGTTATTTCAATACCTCTGACAATCGTATTCTGACTTTGCCAGAGCCCCACTGAGCTTGTTGTTTTCTTGGGTCTGTCCCCACACTTTGGAAACTTCTTCTTGAAAAATATAAGCAAACCTTTTCTTATCCTTCTCAAGGTCTTTTCTGTGCATCTACAGAAAGCAAAATAATGCATAAGTGGGAGAGGGTACAAGAACTGGGTGTTTCTTGTGGCAATAATTAGCCAATGACCAGAATTGCTTGGGTGCTCTCTGCCCCTCGTGGTCACCAGTGAGAGTACATAATAAGATGTGACTGTTGCAGGCCTAGGGCAAACATCTGAAACTGAAAAACAGACTGCAGAGACCAGCTGGAATGATAGTCTGCAAACCATGATTTAATCTCTTTCCTTTTTTTTTTCCATATAGAATTGTGGGGCACTTTTTTTTACAGTCTTCCTCTTTTTATTGAGACAGAGTATATAGTTTTTAACTTACTTGATAACTACCACAGACACAGAATGGCCCCAGTCTGTGACCCTGGAGGCAATTCTGTCATGGTATAACCCCAACTGGCAACTAAGCCCCACACAGCCACTCCCTCCCTCCAGTGGGGTTGGGGAGAGAATTGGAAGGGTGAAAGTGAAAAATCTCATGGGTTGAGATAAGGACAGTGAAATAAGTAAAACAAATGTCCCACACGTGAGCAAAGCCAAACAAGGAATTCATTCACTACTTCCCATGGGTAGGCATCTCCAGGACAGCAGGGCTACATCACACAACATGGTGACTTGGGAAGACAAAACACCGTAACTCTGAACATCCCCCTCCTCCTTCTTCCCCCAGCTTTATACACTGAACATAACCTCATATGGTCTGGAATATCCCTTTGGTCAGCTGGGGTCAACTGTCGCAGCTGTGTCCCCTCCCAGCTCTTTCTGCACCCCCAGCCTCCCCACTGGCAGGGTGGGGTGAGGAGTAGAAGAGGTCATGACTCTGTAAGTATTCTGAAAGAAGCAAGTGAGAGAAGAAATGTTCAGAAAATAGAAGCAGATCATGGTAATACTATGGTAACACACTTCATTTTTCATTTGTTCTTTTGCATGGGATTTTAATTTTTTTTTAATGCTGAGATATTCCACAGAAAGACTGAAAGAAGTGAGTACTATTAATAGTTTCTGAGTCCTGAGTATTTTTGAAAGTCAGTTGTTCATTTAATTATTTAAATATAAGCTTAGAGATATAGCTTAGCATGATACAAGCATACTGCAGCATCTTATGTTTTGTTGTTCTTTGCAAGAGGGATCCTTACTTATAATCATCATGTGGAATTAATATTTATCCATATACACATCAATTATTTATGCTTTCAGTGTGTCTCATACCTTCTCCTTTCTGGCCTCTCCGTGGCTGACCTACAAGAACAATTGCTCACTATGGCTCCCCTGTGTTACCTGTTGTAGAGGACTAGAGAGCTGGAAATACACTTTGGCACTTTATGGAAAGGGAGGAAAGGAGGCTAGGGATAATTGCAATTGTTTATATAATTTGCTGCATGCACACTTCAGTTTTAAACAATGGAATTACTTAACCCCAAACTTATTTTGCATTTCCTGCCTCCTGGAGTGGTTGTCTACACGACTGTGGTCATTCTGATCCTCCTTAATTGTTTTGAAAGCAATGTGTGGGATCTTCTTTGTGTCTTCCTTCCAAAGTGTGAGGAGAGATATTCAGCTATAAATACAAACCAATCCTGTATTCGCTTTCCTTGCACACACAATTAATTTGACATAGCTCCCCTGCTCTAGCTATATGGACTTGATGACTGGAGGGAAAGCTTTCTTCCTAGACCCAGGAATATAGAAGATAGGAAGGGGTAGGCAGCCATGTCTAGTTTCCTACCACCATAGGAACCTGTGTAATAGCAGCATGTGAACCACCTGAAAGTGAAGAGCTCAGCTTGGGTAAAGAAACCCAAGGAGTGTTTCTTAAAATCCAAAGATTCAGGAGGAGCATTCCTTGCACCATGTCTCTTTCCTCTTCATCATTCTCTCATCTGCCACACAGATTGACCATCATCCATCTCCTCAGGCACTATAGCAAGCCAAATGCCATGAGGACAAAAAGTCTTCAAACCTCAAAGCCTACAATTTGCCTGAGGAAGACAGCATGAGCAGAAAAGGTCACACATACCACTAACGTCTTGGTCCTGATGTCTCTTTGGCTTTAGTGAGCTTCCAGCCAATTGTGATATATTGCCAAGCACAAAGGTGTTAGGACCCAGTCCTTAGAGGCTGGATGCTTCAGGCATAGCCTTTCCTTTTCTATTGCCTTGAACGGTTAGCAACACAGCTCAGGTCAAATATAAGAAATCATACTGCAGAAATACATCCCACCTGGATAAAGCATTCTTTTCCTCTGTATGACTATATAAAAAAAAAGGTTTGCAATGATACAATCTCTCAGCATTTTTCCTATCTGTGCTATGGAAATTTCTTTTGTCCCTGACACATGGCCCAGCTATCCATCATGTCAGAGCCGAGGTGAGTGTTGGGGACTGTCAACTCACCTACCTGCCCCAGTGACTGCAAAACCCATCAGAAACCCAGCCTCAGCTATCCCTGGGGCAGATACGTTCCCTTCCCTGCTACTAAAGACTTTTCCCCTTCACTTTTTTCCTATTGTTTTTTCCTCATGGTTCAGTGGAAAAAGGAAAACAAGCATACACCCAAGGTCTTACCTTTAGGTCAATTTCTGTAGCATCAATCTTGTTAGTAAAGAAAATCTCAATTTCATCATTTCTGTCTTTTCCTGTTCTATTTACAATATATATTCTTGCTTCAGACCTAGAGAGAGGCTGATTTGCTCTTTCCTACAAGCTTTGCCTTACCAGGCTATTTCACATCAACTTTAAGTGTCAGGCAACAAAAAGCAATGGGTACAAGATGACGACTTAATCCAGCATCTGTTGAAGTCTGTGGCCACTTTTCCTTTAGATCAAGACCTAAATCCTGGTTCCTAAAAGCAGCTTTGACATCTAATCCTTGGAGGAAAGAAAAGGAAGGGTGTGAATCAAGTACAATAAAACTCTGGCATTTTTATATTTGAAGGTCACATCAACCTGACAGCAAAAGCTCCACTTGACCTATGCAGTGGCTTTCCAATGAAACTGCTACAGTGGTGAGAAAGCAAGTAGAATAAGTCACATCATGTTGTAGGCAAACTGAGACTGGACAAAGGTGGAAAACATATCAAGCTTAAAGGAAAATATAGTAATGGCAGAGAGGTGACCTAATAGTCCCCTTTCTCCTGACACAGTCATAACAGCTGTAATGTTTTTTTGGCTGCAATGAGTAAAGGCGTCTTCTTTTGGTCTTGGTTGAATGCCTCTTTAGCCTACCTGTTTCAGAAAACACTATCATGCCCATTGCCCCCAGGAAACTGGAAATTCAGCTTGTAGCTGCAGATGGTTTCACAGCAGTGCTTGCTGCAGAATGTGCTCAATGCAAAAATAAATAAATAAATTATAAAGTGTTTCACATTATAACAAATATATGCAGTAAAACTCATCTTTTACAACTCATTGCTAGGCCAGGAGATAGGCTGGCAGTGTTCCTCACCCCTCTAACCTTCAGTTCTGTTCAAAGTGCAAGGTCAACTCCCTTTGTGCCTGCTGAGCCTCAGAGTTTGGCAGAAATTTTGCATGAATGCAAATATCTACAAAAGGGAGTTTGTTGGCAGGATCAGGACCTTTTGAATAATTCTGAAATAGACAATGCAGCTGGAATGAATAGCTTGACACATATTCTGTGTCCAGGGGCAGGTCATTGATTGATTTTGGTTTAACAGAGAAAACAAAAACATCTGAGGTCATTCTCCACATCCATCTCATTATTTACTGCAATATTACCCTTTCTCAAAATCCAGTCAATATCCTAGTATTTGTCCTTAAACCCCTGGATTCTAGAGTCATGCTAATATATGGTTTCTCTGCTATTCTTCTATATCTATATCTATAAATAGATAGCTAGGTAGCTAGATGACTTCTAGATTTCAATGTTTCTAGGAAAAATAAAACTCACGGATGCTAAAGCTTGAAAACCACAGAAAATACAAGAAGTTTCCTACTTTCCATAAACTATTTCAATAAATGTTGTCCTTCCATGTTTTTACTGGTTCTTTTTAGTATTGCAATATTTAAGCTAGGCAGATAACTTGGAAACAGCTGGGGTCAGCAGTGTACCTATGTCTCAAGGCTGCCACTTAGAGTAGAAGCCATTTAATTTAATAAAATGTACATAAAAGTGAAATGTCCACTCAAAGATAGTAATTTAAGCCCCAACTATTTCATACTTTCAGCTTAGTTAGGATGAACTGCCTTCTGGAAATGTGTGCTGCTGTCCTTTGATAGTCTTTACAGCCAGTCTTTAAACAAGATGCTAATGCCAGGCACTCATGTTTGTGCGGATATCTGATTTCCATCCACAGAGTATGACTACACTGTAGAGTAATGGAAAAAACAATAAGCTAGCTTCAAATAAATGGGGTTCATCAGTAGCATTTTAGCTGATTACATTTACTGTAGAGGTGGTATAAAGTAGTGCATGCTCTGCTGGTCCTGCTCCTGGTATTCCTGCCAGCCCAGATCCCTTCGCAGAGTACTTACAAGAGCAAGGAGATCTGGAAACAGCTCCTGATCTCTTCATCCTTGTGACTGGCACTTCTTCAGACAGCACACACATCAATTCTACCTCCAAGATCCACGGGGAAGAGCAGGCTAGAGGGACCTGCCCCAGAGCATCTGCACACAAGCTGGGTACCCACAAGTCAACCCTTCATTCTTGTTCCCCGGAGAACACAAATGCCTGCAATGGTGCCTCAGATGCTAATCAAGTATTAAAGAAGGAAAGAAAACGCAAAAGATTTTGAATTTTTCATGAAAGATAAAGTTCATGAATGCTTTATATTGGTGTATATATTGCCATTTTATGATAGATGATATTTCCCTTCAGGACAGGAAAAAAAGAAGAGATGACCTCTCCTGTGACATCCAACCAAAGCAAAGTGCAGCTGGTTCAGATGAGAATTTACCGGGGATGTGAAGACTTAGACACAGGAACCAACTTGTTTTGCATTTGTGCTGCATGTAAAACGTTAGATTCTTAGTCCATGACTGATTCGAGGTACTATTACCTGCACCAGAGCAATGACCTTCCTTTTGACATCTCTAACCCGAGCCCCAGGGAGGCAGCAACCTCCCTGTGCATGGGTCTGGTTGACAAATGGGCTCCTCCGTTCCCCTCAGAAGAGGGTCGCCCACAATTACCCTCCTTTTCTTCTCAACTGAAGAAGTCCTAAGACGTGGGGGTGAGTGACAAACTGTGGGTGACTCACCAGGTGGATCCTTGTTTCCATCTTCACTCGCCTGGCCGTCAAGTCCCAAAACCCCACACCTATAGTACAACGGCAATTGGGAAGGTGAGGGGGGCCGAGGAGGTTTTCGCTTGACTCTCCGAGGAGGGACCTCTCTCCATTCCCCCTTGTCCCTTGTGTCCCCTCCTTCTGCCTGGTGACAGGAGGGGAGGGGCTCCTCCACTTCTTGTAGAGCCCCTTCCTGCTGCCTTTGCCTCAGTGTGGCCCCACCGATCTATCTCGCTTTCACACTCTGATCCTTCTCAATCTTTCTACCTCCTCTCTCAGTTCAACCACCTGCCCGAGCAGGTCGTTTATCTGCTCACACCGCACACAAGCGGGGTCTCTGACTCCCTCCGGTTCAAGGGCCAGGCTCAGGCACTCGTCGGAGACCTGCCCAGCTGCGTGCTTGTGCGGGACCTTGGCCTGAGTTCCCACATTCTTCCTCACTGTGGCTCTTGGCCGTGTTGTGACCATGGTCTTCTCTCTGGCCGGGAGGGAACCAACCACCGTGTGCTGCTTCCCACACGTCCCTGCGCTGCTGTTCCTCTCCTCCCCCTCACCCGCACTGCCCGATGGCTCAGAGCGATCGAACTTGTGCTCCGGCAGAGGCTCTGCGCCCAGGCCTGCGAGCTGCAAACAGCCGCGGCACCTCCAAGACACACACAACCAAGTGCTGTTTGTCCGCTCTTAGCACTTTGCTTATCACCTGATCACGCTCTTACCACCTGACCAAGGGTGGGCGGTGCTGGTCCCGCCCACGCCAGCTCGGAGCCCGCCCGGCCTGATTGCGAGGGGCGGGGTGTGGGAACGTGAGTCGCCGCCGGCCTGTTCACAGCTCGTTCAGATCAGGCGCCGGGGGCTCTTGGCTCCGCCCTCCGCCCACGCCGCCTCAGCAGCCCGCCCACCAACCGCCCGCCCCTCAGAGCCGGCTGGGTGCCGCCTTGGCTTTAAAAAGCCCCCCAAAAGAGCTCCTTGCTGGTCCTTTCTGCCGCGATTTCCCTCCTCAGTGTGGACTTACCCACACTGGAGCTGCTCTCCTCGTCGAGTGACTCTCCCTGTATAAAAATGTAACATGGTTCACGGAAATGAGACGCTGCCTGCATAGATCAATATGTCAGGTTTGTTACCATCTCTGATGCTAGATACATGAAATCAGGAAAGTCATTTGTCTTTAGTTTTGTTTTTTACACGCTTTGCTTCAGTTGGAAAGTAAATCTGATGTAAATCGGGTCCAGAGAATATGAAAACTTGGAAGAAACTAGTAATAAGAGCTTATTAAATGTGGCTTTCTCCAGTGTCGCTGAGGACTTCCCTAACACAATTAAAACCAGACCCGTAGCCAAATGCCAGAAGCCTCTTTTCTGTTAGTCCATTCTCAGAAGTGACTCATCCTCTCAGCCTGGCCCAGGAGTGTGTGTGTGAAAATGCAGCTCCTCCATTATTCAGCCAACATTAACTGAGGACTTTCTGCTTTGCTAACAGAGGAGGTGATAAATGTCTATTTTCCTTTAAAATCTTCCCCTCCTACAATTGCTTCAGTGTGTTTGAGTAGATATAATAAGCAGATTGCAGAAATGAATTAATTATGTCTGTTAACTTTTCACTTTTACCCTTCGTTGAACCTTTTTGTTCTTTGGCCCTACGTTTTGTAAAATAGAAGTTATCTCCCAGGGTGTAAGGCTTTTAATGTGCCTATATACTGTATTTAGCTGCTATAGTGCATTAAGCATGTGGAACATTTTAACAAGGAGTTTTTAATGAATCCCTGGGAAGAAAATACCCTCAAAAACAATACTTTGCTATATAAGTACTTATATGCACTGCAGCAATAAAACGACAACAAATGGCAGATTTCTTCACCTCTCTATGTTTTAAACAAACTTTAACCACAAACAAGGTCATAACCATTCACATTAGATTAAAGATTTCTTTCTACAAGGCTGCAAGTGAATTATTTAGACTCTTTGTTGATTTGCTAGAAAGATGTGTTAAATTGTTGGTAATTTGAACACCAGCAAGCAGTTTGCATACCCCTTGCATCTTTTCAATACATGCCATCACCTCTTCTGTATTGCCCTTGGCTTCTCACACTTGTGTCAGGAGGCAACGAGAGATTTTTAACACAGCCAGCGAGTTCAGTACAAAGTGGAGAGGGGCAGAATTTCCCTCAGGTCTTAATCCCAGTAAAGGTTCAGGGCACTGTGCAGTTGTAAACAGTCACTTGTCTTTCTGAATTACTTTATTCATAAACATTGGCAGTTCTGTAATTTCTTCTTTTTCTACCACCAAATGAATATCGTGTGGCAAGAAAACAAAACTCAAAAAGGGCCAAAAAGGAAAATAAGGACACAGGAATTAAGGCCCAGAGTTTCTGCTTGTGGACCTTATTGCTGACTTTATTCGGACAAATACTTAAGTTACAAGCATTACTTTTCTACTTAAGAATTAGATGAGTTGGTGCTTTCAAAGCAGCTTCCTTGCAAAAAACATTGGCATTTTTATGGAGTATTGAAGGCTGAAAATGAATTCCTGGTGCAAAACTGGTATTTCCCCCCTCCCAAGCGCACAGTGATACTGATTGCAGAACCACCCCCTACCCTGGGTGATGCACCGTCTCCCTCTCGTGGTTGCTTGCTCACAGAGAGAGGTTGAAGTATCTGTTACAGCTTTAGACAACAGAGTTCAAGCTTTTAATACAAAAGAGTGAAGACTGATGGTTTCAGTGACAGTGGTCAAAGTCCCTTTTCTACTGCTAATGATCTATTCAAGAGACAGTAAGTTATGTCAGCATTTCAGCCAGAGTTTTTCCATGACTTTTAAGGTAAAATGTAAAGCCCTGAACTAGGAATAGTTGTAATGACCAAAGCCTGAAAAAACTTTTAACATTTTTGGAAGGTTCTTTCTATACTTTATCAGAAGCACAGAGAAATCAGGACAGGAAGAAAAGTGCTAAGATCTATTAATACCTGAATTTAGAATAATTTGTAAGTCACTGAATTCACAGAGAATACTAAAAAAAAACCCTAATGGGCCCTTCTGCTTCCAAAAAGAGGGTAAATGGTAAACTGGTTTATACAGCCATAGGGATCTCCTGCTCTAGGCTGCTTTCCCAAAGTGAGAAGTCTAAGATCCAGTAAGTATAGATTAATTTCAAATTTATATGCCACCAGGGTGATCTGTGTGAGTTTCTCTGCATGCATGCACATGCTACTGTGCATTTACTAAATCTGGACTTTGAGACAGTTTATGGAACAACATGTATTCTCTGAAGAAGGTTAAGAACAACTGTTTTCTATCAGGTTAAACCTCCAATCTGTCCTTGTATTTTCTCTGTGTCAATAAATGATGGATAATGCCTATATGAGAACATCAAATGATGCCATCTTTTCTATTTAGAGAAGTCTAGCAGCAGAAATTGTCTCTTTTATGGTCTTATCTACTATATATTTTGCTTCTGACTAAGCCAAGCAGCAATCTTGCAACTATCTGGAATTTCTCCATACTACCAGACTTCATGGCAGCAGAAAAAAAGCTGAAAACCAAAATAAACCAAACCAACTTCACACACTCAGTCTTCCCTCTTGGTCACCAGGAATGGCCAGATTATGAACAGACTACAGAGACATCCTAATAGTTCTCTCATAGTTCCAGTTAGTATTTAAACATTTATGAAGCATGGGTATTATGAGAACTCACTAGGCTGAGCTAGTTCAAACTATGAGAATAAACTGTGATCATTGAGGATGTTCTTCTGGAAGATGTGCATTAAAAAACTGTCCCAAAGAAGGATTTAAACACAGTTTCCCTGCATTCTGGTTTAGTTTTCTTCTGAAAAGGTAGCAAACCATTGCCTTTCCTGTTTGATGAACTTGATTAAAAATGTTTAACTCTTTTTGGCTTAAACCATTTAATAAACTCAGTTTCAATTTGATGATAGTTTTAAGCTAGTGAAAACTGCAATTTTGGGAAGATAATTATTTTAATAATCTTGGCCACCACGCCAGCAGACTCTAAGGTTCAGGTGATGTTATAGATCAATTTACTACTTCAGACTTCCAAACTTTCCCTGAAGATCTTTGACACTGAGAGAGTTTCCATGGCCAGAGTCACTGCAGAATTAGGATATAGTCCAGAATCTATTAATTCAATGGTAAAAATTCCTTTAATTCAGTGAACACTGACTCAGGAATCTATCCCCTTGTTTGGAACTAACATTAAGTAAGCTTGTATGGTTCTGAACCTGTAACTGTAGAAAGTACAGATTAGTATTCATCTATGCAAAGTATACCAGTGAAATTAAAAGAATAAAAATACCATCTTAAAAGGGCAATTTTTTTATTTTTTTTTTTTGTGGTTTTACCTTTATTGCTCAAGATCTGCAATTACATGAGTTAACTTAAAGCTCCTTGCCAGGTTGCAGGTACAGGATAACTGCACCCATCCGTCAGTTTGCTTCTCTTGCTGACTGTAGCCAGATACAGATGAAGTGAGGAAGAGCAGAGGTTTAACAAATTGCATTGTTTATTTCCTTTATATAGCCCTGACCTTGACTGTTTCCATAGAGCAGCTTCAGTTACTACTAAAGGTAGAGACACTTGCATTTGTTTCTATCAACAGCTCCTCGTTCAGTGCTGCAGCCACACTAGTTTTAGTATTGCTGCCACCTCAATCTTACTTCTATGAAAAGTCTTTTCAAGTGGAATCAAAGTTTTCTTTGGATGCCATTTGTTCATCCACAATGACACTGAACATATCCTTGCTCTGTATTGTAGACTAGAATATGGATGGCCTCTAACTCACCAACACAACCACTTGCACAGCTGCAAGGGGCATAAAGAAGACTGACCTTGTGCACTATACCAGTTTGCAACACAAAGGTTTTGGTACTAAATAGGGGATTAAGTTAGAAGACAGTGTCTTCTTTTATGGGAAAAGTTGTAATGGGGAAGAAGGAGAGGAATTAATCTGGTCCTGTGGAGATATCTGCAACTTTCTTGCTTTTGTAGTCCATAGAGAGAAAAAGTCAATGATATAGTATGACCCATCTGATCTGTTCTAGAATATTCTTTTAGTAGGAGATGAATTACAATTTTCACAAAGCATGGCTCAGGTAGAGGAAAAGATTAAACATTGACCTGAAATTAATTCTTGGTTTTACATTTCCCATTCAAACATTTCAGTAAGACTTCATTTTTCCAGTGGAGAAAACATTTTAAATTATATTGTTTGGTCATTCTACAGGTTTAGAGAAATTTTTTCATCTTTTTAACAATTTCTAAAAATCTTATGTGAGTTCTGGTGTGTGTTTAAGAAATATTATATACACCCTTTAATTGATGTGATAAGATACTGAGATCTGCCACTGACTCAAGTTGTAGATTTGATCTGTAAGAAAAACACATGCCACAGATGAGCCTGAAAAAAAGAACACAGTCTAACTATTCTTCATTATATTTTTGTGAATTAGTTGAATATTGTCATCTTTGCTGCACAGACATTCAGAAAAGGTTGAAAGGTTAGTCAGTGTACCTCAATTACAAAATCATTTGAGGAACAGGAGGTATTTCCTTTCTATTTTAATGCTTGTAGTTGAAAAAATGGGTGGCAGGGCTGCACAAAGGTAGAGGGAAAACCAACCCTGTCTTTTACACAAAACTGAAATATTCTTTTACAAAGGAGAAAGCCAAAGATCATGTAATATGGACAGGGACTCTCAATGTTTCCCACAGTGCTTCTCAACTGCCACTGTGTGCAGAAATAGTCCCAGCAAGGCACAGGCAGCATCTTTGTCTTTCAGAAGACACTGGCAGAAAAATGAGATTATTTCCTTGATTCCTCTCAGGTTTTTCCACCACACTGAATGTCAACATAAAACCACTTCTTCTGAAGAAAGGAACCCTCCTATCCCCTTTGAACTTCTCCTGAGTGGTGGCTGCTAGCACTGAACCTGGATGACCAGTGCTGCAGTGGCAATCAGCTGTCAGTTAACTAAAGAATATAGTTTTGTGATCATGCATTTTAATGTCTACAATGTAAATGCTTTTCTTAAAATAAGAGCAGACACTTTTTGTTGCTTGTTCTTTTTTGTCTTTCTTACAAATTATTTGAGTTTGGAAAGCTGTTTAACACTTAAGCACTGCCGTGGAGAAAACTATTCTGAGTTTAAAAAAACATGAACTTGAGCATTGTCTCTTCAAAATGTTAATAAACAAAACAATGGATTTTAATAAATAAGTGCATCTACACGTTCCTAGCCTCAGGGAAGTGTCACCACAATATTTATTGTTTGCATGAATGAGCTTCTCACATAAACACTTTTCTCTATTAAAAGATAAAAAGCTTATATTTCAAATTATAATAGCTATGAGCAGGGGAAATGGTGGGGGAGAAAAGAACGTTTTTCAGATGAGGTTTGAAAATAGATGAAAAGTCAATGAAATGGAATAGGGCAAGAAGAGAGATGTATCTGAGGAGGTTGTCTCCACAAAGATGATTCCATGAGTATCTTTTCATATTTGCATTGTTATTACTGCAGTTACAGTCAAAGGAGAGATCAGTCAGTTGCTGAAAGAAGTTTTAAGATTTAGAAATTGTCTTTATCTATCTTATAATTCCATTATCTTTCCTTCCTCTGAAGGTCTACTCATGTTTGCTAGCATGGGGTTTTCTGTTGGAAGCCTGGCATACTGGGCACATCTACAGCCACAGAATACAACAGAGAAACAAGAAGATAAAAACTTTTCTTTATGTAACCAAAAAGTATCAGACTTGGCTTAAGAAAGTTAGTTTAACTTGGTTAGTCTCATTAAGTTGTTTAAGGTCGTTAAAGAAGTTGAATATTTTCACATTTTGTTAAATATGCCTAATTTTTCACATTTTCCAGATTTTACTGTGATGGAGGCAGGTGATACCATGGAACTGTACAACCCATGCCATGGAACAAGATCCTTTAAGTTGATGTGACTCCTGGCAGGGGCAAACATAGCACCAAGAATTGCAAAACAATTGCATGTTTTGTTATTTACTTACAAATAAACATTTTGCCACCTTTTGGATAGAGACTGGTGTTTAAATCAATATCTCCCAAGGCAGCATTAGCAAGGCACGATGCAACTGCACACTCTTCTCTGAGCAGGAGAATTGTGTATATAGCAAACTACAGACACTTAATGAATACATAATGTTTTGAATTTTTACGAGGAAAGGCTGAGAGCCCTGGGGCTGTTTAGCCTGGAGAAGAGAAGGCTGAGAGGGGATCTGGTCAATGTTTATAAATATCTGAACGGTGGGTGTCAGGAAGATGGGGCCAGACTCTTTCCAGCCCACAACCCAGACCCGGCACTTCAAGTATCTTTAAAAAAAGCAACAATTAAAATCATTACAGCTGTCAGCTAACTGTAATGAGACTGATTTTGTGTGATGGTGAAGTTTACTGGACAAAAGATCTTTGTGCAGTTAATGCTAAGTGACAGTGGGATGGATCACTTGAATGTGTGGCCATCTGAACCTGACCTGATCAAAATTAGTGGTTTTGGCCCTATCTATGACAACAATGGAAAGGGAACTGCACAGTAAGAAGAAAAAGGCTAGTAAGTGCCCATATATGTTCTGTAACATTACAGAAATCCTAATATATGCATTGAGTGTGTGATTTTTAATAGAGCAGACATTTCACTTCATGCTTAGGGGGTGGAAGAGGAATTTAAGCAAGTATGATAAAAATCTGGAAGAATACAATGAAATGTGACACAATTAGTATGAGTAATCAAATGGTTATAAAATGGTTATAAAAGGACATCAGACTCATGATCTTTGGTCTTCTACTTGGCAGCTAGTAGCTAATCAACTGTACCACTGCTTTCTTGCTTTTGGCTTTCCATTCTCATATGTGGAAAAAAAAAATTCTTAAATGGTAATTCTGGTCATAAATCAAGTTTGGGACAGAAGGTACTGAATGAAACCAGCTTCTTTGGTCATGAAATAAATAGGTACTAGATCTTCTAGTATTAATGTGAGCTAAGAAGTGCAGAGACAACCCTGGAGAAAACTGAGTCAGGTCTCTGGCTGAAGTCAGAGACAGACACAGAAGCAAAAAAAAGAGAAGCAATACAATCCAGTTAAGAAAAGAGAATGAAAGGCAGCAAGGCCAATGTTCCTGCCTTTCCTGTTTCACCTCAGTGAAACAGAGGGTTTAGAAGGATGGCTATGGAATTTACCTGCCACAAGGAATTTTTTTAATTCTCTCTCTATAAAAATACTGTTTAAAGCCTATTTTGATTTTAAAATTTTTATCATTTTTTTAAAAAAAGAACTGAAGGAAGTTTTCCAGTGCAAAGTTGAGCACTCAAAATATTTAATTTTGAAAAACTCAGAGTGAAACATTTTAAGGGCTTAAGAAATTTATTTTCTTGCTTTTTTTTCTAGTAGAAATGACAACATAGAGATACATTTGTGAAATCTTTTTATGTTTTTAAACAGCAGCAATTTTTTTGCTAAAAGTGATGTAATTTAAAAAGTTAATTAGATAAATTAAAGTCTTCTTTCTCATTTTGTGATGTCTTCTGTATTAGATTTTAAAGAAGTTATGCTTATAAATCATGATGATCCCTAATGAATATTAGTAGATCATGTTCAAGATGAGGCTTTCTAGACAGATTTGTATTACTGCATCACAGTCTCAAACAGGTAACAACATTAGTAAAGTATTTATAGTTGTTGGAAGTAAGCATTTTGGTATGACAGTGATGTCTGCTCAAAATTCATTTAATCCTGCTGATCTTTGATGTCACAGACTGGCCATCCAACAGGTGTGATATACAATATAAGAAGATATGGGGAAAAAAAATAATTAATATCTTTCTGGAGTGAACATTTATGATTAAAGTGTTTTCCCTCCAAAATTAAAAGCAACTAAACTAAAACCAGATTAAATAGATGTAAAGTATAGTTATAAGCAAAATGACATAGAGGAGGGATGCAAGAAAACCGAGGAGAAGGCAGGAAAAGCTAACAAAAGTATTTAAAAGATTGGAAGATACGATTTTGAGATTAAAGTTTGGAAATATGCTTTCCAAGTCCTTTCCAAAGGAGCTAAGAAGTTAAGAGCCATAGAATTTACTGATCTGAAAAGTTCTCAGAAACCCTTTGACTGTCAAAAGTCTGCTGACTTCACAGACTTTAGTAAAAGATTATGCATCTTGCACATAGGTTAATACCTATATCTCTGCTCTTGGAGTTTTTCAGCAAGCTCAACTGACAGTGTCTTTCCAGCTGGCCAACCACCCTAGGGATCTCTACCATGCACCCTGGAACTGTCACTGTCAGTACCACAAGGACCTCCTGAGTGAGTCAGCCCATGCTCTCACAGGCATCCAGTCACAGAAATTCCTTGAAAAGATAAGATGTTAACACCTTAAAATGAGCGACTGCCTCTGCTTTTTGCTATTGCCTCATAACAAGCATGTTAATTTTTATTTAGAATATATATATACCTTTCATGAGTGTTTGCATTGCCTTGTTCTTTATACTAACACAAGGAAATAGAAACTTCTTTGTATATGCACTTATACATTTAAATAAAGAGCCTTTAAGATATATAGGAAAACGCTACTGTTATTTTTTATTAATACATTTTTTCATGCCCATCCTGTACTTTCTTTTCACCTTTTGGTAAGACTGTACACTGTACCATATTAAATTACAGCCATAAAGGCCCAAATGCAGCAATTTGTACATTATTTGTGAGAAGTGGAGAAAATTTTATGGACAGCATACAGTCTCTAAGGAAGGCACAGAGTTGTTCTGTACCTTCCTGGTATCTCACAGACTCAAGAAGGAAAATGAAGGTGTTGGTGTGCCTCTGTGACAAAGGACAGATCCTCACAGTGCTGGAGAGAAACGCTGCCACCACTCTGGTAATAAATTGCCATGATTTAAACTTACCAGAAGGAGAATCTCCAAGCCTTAATGGAGAGTATATAGGGTTGATGTAGGGCCCATATGCAGGGCTGGCACAGACTGACCTCGCTTGCTACAGCAGCAGTGGGGTTTGATTGCACTCTGAACACTTCAGACGTATTTCTCCCCCTCTCTTGCTCCCTGCTGGATTGAGACGCCAGAGATGGTGAATTTCACTGCACGTTTTAGCTCCTGACAGCAGGCTAAGAACAGTGATGTGGAAAGGGGATGTAAAACCTGCTTTAAAATCTTTCCATGGGTGGAAAAAAAGTAGTAGCTTGGTAAGAGGAAAAGGAGTCTTCTACTCACCAGGGCTGGATGAGGTCCAGCACGTCAGTAGTGACTGTAGATCACTCATGACAGATGGCTGCCCAGTGACCTTTTCAAAATGGCTATTGGTCTCTGTCCAGAGTCTCACAAACAGGTATCTCTACTACAGCTGGTGCTAACTGGCATCTTTGCTAACAGTCTCAGCAGAGAAACCAAGGATTGAGTGGCCTGCAGAGACTGAACTGTCCTCTCACCCTGCTGCAACAAGGTTGAAACATATTGGCAAGAAAAACTTCCCGTATGCCACCTAAATATAGATGTACTTTGTATTTCCAATGTCTTCCCTAAGTAATAGAGACTTCAGAAAAGTGAATCAATTTTGTATTTTTGTAAAAGCTTCACAGATATTTAAGCAATGCTTATATGCATATTTATTAAAGAAGCAACTTTAAGAGATCCATAGTTACAATTGATTGACTTTTACAATTAGCTTTCAATTCCACTTTTTACATTTGAAAAATAAAAATTCAGCATAGCCTTCTCATTGAATTAACATGGTAAAAAAACCCACACAAAACCTCCCAGCCAAGAAAAAAGACAACAACATATTTTTATCTGAGTACTTCAAAAGTATTTTCGTATACTTCACCTTAATTTAACTGATTATGAAGGAAACTGAATTAATGGAGAAATTTTGCATTGAATGTCAGAGTATTTTTGATGCAGATAAAATCAATACTGAAACAACACAGATTATTATCTCTGCTTATGTAGCAGACTGATGAGTAGGAGATGAGGAGCAGCCAAGATAGATTTGTCATGAACAAATCGTGTCAAACCAATCCAAACTCCCTCTGTGACAAGGTAACAGGCTTTGTGGACAGAGGGAAGCAGCAGATGTCAAGTATCTTGGCCTTAGAAAGGCTTTTGACATGGTCTCAGATGGAACTTTCGTAAGAAAACTAGGTCTACATAAAACCACCAGGTACAAAAGTAATTGAGTAACTGCGCCCAAAGTACAGATACTAATGACAAGAGACACTGAAGAAGGTTCTGCAAGTCTCTTCTAGGTCAGCCTTTTTCAATGCTTTTGTTAAATCTACCAACTTCACAGACACAAGAAATATAATTTGGAGGACAGGCTTAGAATACTAATTTTTACAGATCCAAAGAAACAAGAGAAAAATGAAATTCAATAATTTAATGGTGACCAATGATAAATTTTGCATTTGGGGTGGGAGTGATTAGTTCCTTAAAAATGAAACAGAAAAAAATCAGCACTTCTTCCAAAGAAGACCTCGGGATTATGGTTGATCATAGGTGAAAACAGAGCAATGATGGCATGCTGTTGCAGGTGCATAGCTTAAAAGACAAGAGAAATCTCTTTCCTTTCTGCTCAACAACACTCACAAGACTTTAGCTGAGCTCATCTTTGTACACTACACTCCTGGAGAAAGGAGGAGAAATTAGAGTTTGTAGGAGATCAGTAGAAAATATGAGCTGGGAAGAAAGCTGACAGAAAAGGATTNCCTGATAAGTTATTTTATAGCTCTGTTTTTATATAAGCCTATGGATGAACCAAACTTACCTGTAGACAGTATTACTGCAGCAGGGTTCATAGAACTTGGAGACCTCCTGTAACATGGAGCACCACTGAATCCAGGATGGTGATACTCACNACATGGGTTGTTAGTGTGTAGAGATGATTGAGAGTACAGCTTTTAATTGTGAAAGAGGCTGCTGTTTAATGAATTCTTCATGAATATAAACTGTAGCAAAATGGATTCAAATTAGAGAAAAGGAATATATTTCTAGCAGCAGAGAGAGGCAGCACACTTTTGCTGATTTTGTGCTGGATAGCATCATGGTAGTCCTTTTGCACGTTGCCTTTGGTTGCCCTTCAGCTCATGAATAATTCATCAACAGCAGGTTGAGAAACTGGTCTAGAGAACCTGATAAGTTATTTTATAGCTCTGTTTTTATATAAGCCTATGGATGAACCAAACTTACCTGTAGACAGTATTACTGCAGCAGGGTTCATAGAACTTGGAGACCTCCTGTAACATGGAGCACCACTGAATCCAGGATGGTGA
>VYZX01018852.1:47455-75419 GCA_013401335.1 Brachypteracias leptosomus | reverse complement strand
CTTAAAAAAAAAAAGCTCTGTCTCAGAAAAAAAAGGCCTTTTATTAAAAAAAAAAAAAAAAAAAAAAAAAAAGATTGATTTTCATTCTGAAAGTCTAATGAAGAGAAACAGCACATAAAAATGCTATTTTAATAAGTGCTGTCCTGCCTGGGTACTCTTAGGTAGTCATGGAGGCCTATCACCATTATTATTTGGTCTTGAGATAGAAAGTTCAGTACTTTTTATTGTTCAGTATGCTTACATTAGCTAAAGAGCCCTCATAAACAAAACAAACCCTATGTATACTAAATGGCACCCAAGGTAAGCATGAAACCATGTACCCAAAGCTCTATTATATTTTCCAAGGGAAAAACCCATACTTTTTTAGTGACAGATGCAGATTTAATGTTCTAGTCAGATATTAGCTGTTATTTAATGAATTGCTTTATGAATTAAACATTACATTACAGATTATTTGACCACTTCTCCCATTTTTATAGATGTTAGATACCAATGACTGCAGTAGGTTGCCACTCTGATTTGCCCCTGAAAAAGCAAAGTACAATGCAATAAACTTTCTTCCCTCCCTTTCCTCAGCTAGTGGAATTCCCATAGCAGTTATATGGTCTCAGGGAGGTCAAAAGTTTGCAACTGCATCAGTATCAGGAACTGGGAATGATTCCTCGTACCTTTTTCTTTTCCTTTTCCAGAATAGCCATGACATGGCTTGAAAGAAGTGTAGCAACCCAAGGAAGCTGGCAGAGCTGCCTGCAGAAAGTGGCCAAGCTACAGGGATAGAGTCCTGGCTATTTAATTAGTGCTAGGAAATGGCCAGACAGCCATTTATTGGCATACTCTGACATATGTGTGTGTAGCAGATCTGCTTCCAGTCAGCTCCAGAGTTGAGATGATTTACTGTTTACACTCTATAAATAGGTGTCTCTTATAGCCCTATACGTTATAGCAGGTAGCACCCAGCTCTTCATTACTGGAATGGAAAGACAATTTTTTTTCTGGCTAGGGATACTCATATCACTTATCTTTAGGACTTAACTTAAGCCCAAGATGTTCATTGTCTTAATCATCCTAAACATTAAGGTTCTGAGAAATGTCCTTCTAAGCTGCAGCTCTGTACTCACATGGCTGTACTCTTGCTTCATTTCTTTTACCAAATTATATCTCTCCTCTTTCATTCATTCCCTTATGCAGGGAGCTAGTTCTTCAGTGTATTGGCTAACACTGCACCTGTCTTTCCAATTCTGTCCTTCTTTGAAAGCCTGGTCTCACAGATCTTTTCTTCTCCAGCGTGAGAAATGTTAACTCCATCCTCTTCTGCATTTGCCTGGTGGGGGCTGACTCATGCTATTAAGAAACCTATACAGACAAACCTGCCCTGAGGATTCCAGTCTCAACAGAGGTAACACACTCTGGTTTGCTTTCTTTTAAAGAATTGTTTTCAATTTTTGGTATTTCCAAAACGTTTTACAGCTATGATTGCATAGATTTCAAAGGGATATCTATAAAGCTTGCAAGAAGCTGAATCTGCCATAGCAAAACTTGCCAGGTATCCACAGATTTTTAATCTGGAATTTGCCCTCCTACTTCACCCTTTGTCCCTGAAAGAAACAAATGAGCCTAGTTTGAGAACAGGCTTTCAAATATGTTTAGATGTGAGTCTTGGTGCTTGCACTGTTCTCTTCTAGAAGTCTTTATATGCAAGGAAAGCAGGAGCAAGCTCCTACCACATCTTGCAAAGAACAGGAGAAATCTCAGTACAGTCATTTTCAGCTCCATGATAGGATAGTGACACAAAGGATGTTAGGGATCTGCTGCAAAGCTGAAAATTCACTGCTGATATGAAAATGCAAATTAAAACCTGATAAACAAGGAACACATCAGTTAGATATACATAAAACCTTGTGTATACTCCACATATAGATATAATATTTTTATTCTGCAAGATAAAATAAATCTCAGCTGGTCAAAGACTCTCCAGAAAGAATTGCCACTGGAAGCCCCTGCTATCACTAGAACAGCTTTCAGTCAGAAAGCAGAAAAGACAAGGTACTTCAAGCAAAGCTTGAAAGGATTTTCTTGCTAAGAACATCAGTGTCTGTCTGGCAGCTTAATGCTGCTATGTTTTTAAATAATTTTGCAGAAAAGGTGGATGAAGAGAATACAAAATGTTCTTGTTTCCAGAAACTGTGTAATAGTCAGTGAACATTTGTTTGCATTCCGTGACTCAGTTGAGGAGCCTCTCTATAAATCTTATTTTCCCTTTCCATTTTAAACCCTCACACTGCCTGTACACCTTATCTGTGATATTTTTGTAAGGCAAATAAGTCAACACAGCAGAGCAGAAACCCAGGACAGGATCCTAAATTGGCAGGAAGATTCTGCTTACAGAACAGCTGGGTTATGAAATTATTAGGTTGTTCACATCATTCCCTGTGTGTTCAGAGATGAGCACAGCTTCTCCTTCTTTGACATATGGCAATGAAAATATATTTTCATTTCTTAACTTAAACATGAACCAATTAATGTGTCACAGCTCTCAGAGAACAAGATAATTGAGTTGATAACGAAGATTCACTTCCTTTGTATATGTCTACTTGATCAGTACTAGAGTTATGTTTGTGTATCCTTGCTAGGAGTACATTAAGAAGTTTGCCTGATTAAAATAGCTTGGTGGTCTTTGGGTTGCTGCTGGTGAAAGAGAAAGTGAAAATTCCCTACAGAGAGAAAGGAAGGTAGCAATGCCAAAGCAAAGGACTTAGTTAGACAGGAAATTAAGATCAGGTGAAAAGAGTATTCAAGAGGTTTTATTTTGATACCTTCCGGTATTTAGCATCATAGGACTGAATTTTAAGGAAGAATTTCTACTCCATGGAAAAACAAGTCTTCATTTGGAAGAAAGCAATGGAGAAATAAACAGACATTCTACATCTGTATACAACTCCTCAGAGCTAGATTTTTTTTTGTTATGCCTCATCTCAGTCAACACTAAAAAGTGAGACCTTTTATCATTTCTTCTTTTCATTAGACCAAAGCAGATACTTCAAACTAGAGGAGATAGGTAGGTCCTGCCATGCAACACTCTCCTCACCTTCATAGTGCTGCAGTTGTCTGATCACTCTCCTGCTCATAAAGCACCAAGTTTGATAAGGCAAAGTCTTCAATGAAAAGTCTACACAATCTCTTCAATTTTTTTTCAGATCTACAGTCACACATTAGCACAGCTGTATGTATAGAGAGGCAGCACTAGAGCCACATCTCTGTGGAGAGTACAAGGTCATCACAGACAAGTAAAAGGAAATCTTACATTTTGGGGAAAGAGCTGAGCTCTTGTTCTCTGGTGAAATAAAAGAAGGTTAAATATTTTTTGGTCACAGTCTGAGTTTCACATAGCAGAAACCTAATCTGCAGAAGTACAGCCTCATTGTACGTACTATTGCACTATTTAAAAAAAGAGAAAATTTATGAGCTATTTTGACTATATAGTAAAAAATCTTCCCCATTGTATGTCACCTGTCAGTACTGAGAGAGTAAAACATATCACTCAACTGAAAATACTTAATAACTGATAGCTGCCTGGAGCTGAAATTTTTAAATAAATAAATAAAATGAAAGCAACTTAAATCAACTAAACAGCATATGACATCTCTGAGTTCTAATTAAAAATTCCACTTAGAGCCCATGGAACATAAATAAGGTTTGGACATTCCTTAGGCAGTCAAAAAGGCTCCCTTTCAATTTATTAAATTCAGCTAATAAGTTTAAAAACCCCCCCTCTTGTGCTGTCTTGTCACTTCAGATTATTAGCAACGCACATCGTGCCCAAGTGCAGTGCAGCCTGATGACCTGCATTAAGTGGCTGGGTGGCTGCTGGAAAGACTTGAATGAAGCTCACGGACAGAAAGATCATGTGAAATTGCTCTGACAGTTGAGTGATGTTCAGACGAGTGCTTACTTACTTGTCACTCAGTTCTTCATCACCACCCTTACCAGTTTATTTTTGTTATACCCCAAAGGTCTTCCTTTTGCAGCCAGATTTTGATTTAAGAAGAGCAGGGAAAAACATGTGAATGGATTAGGAATATCCTTAGAAATAAGCTACAAAGATGTTGTGGCTCTGAGACAAAACTTACATCTTCCATTCTCTCTTTGGCTAGGTCTACAGTGAACCATTAGTCTATACGAATGCACTGCTAACTCTCATCTTCTTCAAACAATCCTGCCAACTACACCAATTTTGTGCTACTGGCTCTCTTCTTACGCAGACCAACACCAAACTCAGCAAACCTGCATCTTTTACATATTCTTCATCTTATTGCTCTTCTCCATCTTAAAGCAGCTACCTAAAGAGCTAAGGTGGAACACACCACCAAAAGGGAACTCAGCAAGCTGACCCCAACAGGAACTCTCTTCCACACTATCCAGTTCTTGATTGATATAGTTCTGGTCTCACTCATCACCCCAACCATGATCACCTGGGGGCAGTTGGGGCCTCACACAGGTGGGCCAGGTTCTGCCTCTAGGGCCTGAAACCACTTGGGGAACAAGACACACTGCTGGGTTGTGACTCATCCATAGGTCAACTCCAACTTGGGGCCCACAGCCCAGGCCCCAGCATGAATAATACCCACACTGAAATACAATCCAGTGTCTCTGGAGGGCTGTTCCTTTACTGTTGATGCCATGTTGCTGTGACTTTCGTTCCTAACCAATAATCTGAAGAATGGGAGAAATCAGTGAATAGTCTTCGAGGGGGAGTTACTAGGGGACACTAACAGAACAACAGCTGTTAGAATGAGTCAATCTGCACCATCACCCTGAAGAGACAAGGGTCATAGGAAACTAAGAAGTGACTACTGAAATCTGATCAAAATCTCCGACTGCTTCATGTTAGGAAGATAGGAGCAGGGAATAAGAAAGATGGCTAAAGTAAAACCAGGATGATAGCCTGGGTTACCTGATGGGTTTGTACCCCCAGAAAATGGAGTTCTGCTTCACTTGGTGATAAGTATGATGGAAGGAGAGCATCCCCTTCACATATCCACACAGAGTGAAAGGAAACCTAGCAAAACATGTACTCCAAGCCGTGCATGGCACACAGTAGAGGGAACTTCAGATCCCTTGCAAGGACATGTGAACCTCAACAAGCCATTAACCATTTTAACCATTGAGCAGCCTGGTCACACTTACAATCATAAAATCAGATTATAGTTTGAGTTGGAAGGGAACTTTGGAGACCATCAAGTTCAACCCCCCACCTGCAGTAAGCAAGGACATCTTTAACTACATCAGGCTGCTCAGAGCCTTATCCAACCTGACCTTGAATGTTTTCAGGGATGGGGCATCAACCATCTCTCTGGGCAACCTGGGCCAGTGTTTCACCACCCTCAGTGTAAAAGGTTTCTTCCTTCTACTTAAGGCCTTTATAATTGCAGGAGCCAGAAGCAGCAAAATAGATGAGATATTTCTTGATTGGAGAAGATGAAATTAAACCATAAACAACTATTAATAGTTGAGGAAGGACAGTACAAGGATAAGCAAACATTTTTTGCCTGCCCTAGCTCCCCTTCCATAAAGGTAACAGCTGAAAAGTAATTCTGTTCACTNTTATTAAATTCAGCTAATAAGTTTAAAAACCCCCCCTCTTGTGCTGTCTTGTCACTTCAGATTATTAGCAACGCACATCGTGCCCAAGTGCAGTGCAGCCTGATGACCTGCATTAAGTGGCTGGGTGGCTGCTGGAAAGACTTGAATGAAGCTCACGGACAGAAAGATCATGTGAAATTGCTCTGACAGTTGAGTGATGTTCAGACGAGTGCTTACTTACTTGTCACTCAGTTCTTCATCACCACCCTTACCAGTTTATTTTTGTTATACCCCAAAGGTCTTCCTTTTGCAGCCAGATTTTGATTTAAGAAGAGCAGGGAAAAACATGTGAATGGATTAGGAATATCCTTAGAAATAAGCTACAAAGATGTTGTGGCTCTGAGACAAAACTTACATCTTCCATTCTCTCTTTGGCTAGGTCTACAGTGAACCATTAGTCTATACGAATGCACTGCTAACTCTCATCTTCTTCAAACAATCCTGCCAACTACACCAATTTTGTGCTACTGGCTCTCTTCTTACGCAGACCAACACCAAACTCAGCAAACCTGCATCTTTTACATATTCTTCATCTTATTGCTCTTCTCCATCTTAAAGCAGCTACCTAAAGAGCTAAGGTGGAACACACCACCAAAAGGGAACTCAGCAAGCTGACCCCAACAGGAACTCTCTTCCACACTATCCAGTTCTTGATTGATATAGTTCTGGTCTCACTCATCACCCCAACCATGATCACCTGGGGGCAGTTGGGGCCTCACACAGGTGGGCCAGGTTCTGCCTCTAGGGCCTGAAACCACTTGGGGAACAAGACACACTGCTGGGTTGTGACTCATCCATAGGTCAACTCCAACTTGGGGCCCACAGCCCAGGCCCCAGCATGAATAATACCCACACTGAAATACAATCCAGTGTCTCTGGAGGGCTGTTCCTTTACTGTTGATGCCATGTTGCTGTGACTTTCGTTCCTAACCAATAATCTGAAGAATGGGAGAAATCAGTGAATAGTCTTCGAGGGGGAGTTACTAGGGGACACTAACAGAACAACAGCTGTTAGAATGAGTCAATCTGCACCATCACCCTGAAGAGACAAGGGTCATAGGAAACTAAGAAGTGACTACTGAAATCTGATCAAAATCTCCGACTGCTTCATGTTAGGAAGATAGGAGCAGGGAATAAGAAAGATGGCTAAAGTAAAACCAGGATGATAGCCTGGGTTACCTGATGGGTTTGTACCCCCAGAAAATGGAGTTCTGCTTCACTTGGTGATAAGTATGATGGAAGGAGAGCATCCCCTTCACATATCCACACAGAGTGAAAGGAAACCTAGCAAAACATGTACTCCAAGCCGTGCATGGCACACAGTAGAGGGAACTTCAGATCCCTTGCAAGGACATGTGAACCTCAACAAGCCATTAACCATTTTAACCATTGAGCAGCCTGGTCACACTTACAATCATAAAATCAGATTATAGTTTGAGTTGGAAGGGAACTTTGGAGACCATCAAGTTCAACCCCCCACCTGCAGTAAGCAAGGACATCTTTAACTACATCAGGCTGCTCAGAGCCTTATCCAACCTGACCTTGAATGTTTTCAGGGATGGGGCATCAACCATCTCTCTGGGCAACCTGGGCCAGTGTTTCACCACCCTCAGTGTAAAAGGTTTCTTCCTTCTACTTAAGGCCTTTATAATTGCAGGAGCCAGAAGCAGCAAAATAGATGAGATATTTCTTGATTGGAGAAGATGAAATTAAACCATAAACAACTATTAATAGTTGAGGAAGGACAGTACAAGGATAAGCAAACATTTTTTGCCTGCACTAGCTCCCCTTCCATAAAGGTAACAGCTGAAAAGTAATTCTGTTCACTAGACATAGACCTCGGATATCTGGAGTGTTTTAAATGACCTTTGGAGGTATTAAACAGGAACATGTCCCTTTCCCTGCTATAGAAAGTTTGCATTACACTGAATGCTGGTCGTTCCTGAACATTCACAGAAAGGAAGCTGGTCTTTCAGAGTTCCTTGACTGCATTTTTCCTCTGGCAATTAAGCAGCTGTTCCATGGGTGAAATGTTCTGGTGAATGCTTGTATGAGATTTAGTGAAGCACAGGAGAAATCAGAAGCAAAACATACTTTCATGAGTGAATAATTACTGCTCAATTTGCAGTCCTCAATTCCTACATGAATTCCAGAGAAAAGTGAGACCTTGCATCTTACTTTTTTGACTCTCAATATGTCCTTTGAAAAAAAGAAAAAAAAGCTGAACGAGATACAGGACTGAAAGAAAATAGTTATGCCATCAAATCATAAAATCTGTTTCATCAAGCTAGTCGCTTTTTGCTTCTCCAGTCCCAAATTCAAACTCCTTTCTTCACTTACTAGAAAACTTTTCTAGTTTCCAGGTTTTAATATTCACATGAGGAATATCCATTCATTTAATATCCACTAGTCCGTCTTCTGACATTGTCCTTTCATTTAGGCAGTTTTCACACTCCATGTTTTTTTATGCCCTTCTTCCATACATGTATATACACCTTCTTTTCTATTGAACTAAACAAGATAGATCTTGTAAGAACTTTACAGTTTGACCTTTGTTGTATAACACTATACAATGCACTTGACTTTGTAGGTTCACATTGATACTTCTAGTGAATTATTTTATCTTCTTTATCCACTGTATTTCTTCTTATATATAATTTTCATAACTACTAGCAATCTGATCAGCTAATACAGCCCAATTATTCTCTTTCTGTTACTTTCAAATACTGAGCTCCTGGTTTATCAGTGACATGATTTTCCTAGTTTATGTGCCTACCATTTTGTGAAAATAAACTTTTTCACATTATTGTCAATATTGTTTTCAAAGTTATTTTAATGTCCCCACAGGCTGTTCTGACCTTTTCCTGCATTACTGACTCTTTGAACTTTGTACAGAAATCATTTTGCTTAACTTTATATATCCAAAAGGCAGCTAATATGTCCTTTGTCAGTCAGTGGAATATCACAGGTACCAAAAAGTGTAAATTCATCACATTTTCACAAAGAGGTCTGAGAGAGCTGCAAGAATTAAACCTCTGTATTT
This sequence comes from Brachypteracias leptosomus, assembly GCA_013401335.1. Lineage (NCBI taxonomy): Eukaryota > Metazoa > Chordata > Aves > Coraciiformes > Brachypteraciidae > Brachypteracias > Brachypteracias leptosomus. Next base: position 66,736 of record VYZX01018852.1, on the reverse strand, counting down.
ATTGGAGAGAGAGTATAGCTGATAAGTTTAGACATAATACCTAATTTTTGGATGTCTGGAAGTGCAGAGGTGAACCTGCCTCTCATTTCACCAAGGAAGAATGGGGGCAAAAAAATGAAGGGACTCGTTTGGACTTGAAAACATTCATTGTAAAAATCGTAGCGTGATTTAGGTTAGAAGGGACCTCTAGAATTAATCACCCACCCTGGACTCAGAGTCTAGCAGAGCATGTTATTCTTGCATATTTTTTTCATGCAGAGATCTATGAGCTCAATTATTACTGATGAGAATTCTACCCAACAAAACATTCAAGCTTCAATATTCACTAAATTCACTTAAAGTGGATTTCAGATAGCATAATGGAAAATATGCAATTCCTGCTGTGTTGGTTTGCCCTATAAATCAATCTAAGGAACAGAAACAATGCTCCATGCTTACAAACCTCATCGAGAAAGAGAAAAATGACAGATACCTGCTATGAACTATTCGCAAAGCATCTGCAAACCAAGAATTATTCACTAAAGGCATTTATGAATAATTTCACGTAATGAATAAATATTCACAGAGCACCAACATGAAAGACAGCAAAATTCATCAAGTAATTTTATTGGCTGCAAATCACTCATACAGCTCCTGTCCTTATCGAAAACTTCAAAAGCAGTTGCTATATTGTATATCATTCTAACAGCTTTGATTGACTGTTGATTTCATTCTAGTCCAGATTTTCTTAAATTTAAAATGCCTCTTGGAAAATACTGTGCAAAATGAAGATATATAAAATTAAATTTTTGTTCTATACATCTCCTTTAGTTTCTGTTGTTAATGAGATTGCTCATGATAGCCAGATAATTTAAAGTTTTGTGGGTTTATTTGTATATGCTCGAAAGGCATGAAAGCTGGACACAGAGGTTGAAGAGAATGGCAAGAAACTCCATGGGGAGAACAAGCAATGAGAACAGCAAGACCTGCATTCATTGTACCTAAACTAAGGTACTTCATCAAAAGCCTTTTCCCCTTGTCCTTCTCTCATCAGTGGAAAGATGGAGAGACACTGCTAGAAGTTGAATCAGATATTTAAGACCTAAGTTGTCTGCTATGCACTGGTCTTTATCTCGATTCACTAAATATAGAAAAGAGCATCAGATAATTGATCTGTTAAATAAAACTGGGTACTTGCCTTTGGTGAGATGAAGTCCATGGAGGGTTTGGAGCAAGGCAAACTCCTCAGATAAGATTCCCTAATCAGTAAAGCTATTCTGTCATTGAAAAGTTTTAGTGTCTGGGGGTCTGCACAGGTGGAGGCTGGAAGGGATCAGGAGATGACACTCCTTTCGTGCAAGATGAGGTCTGAGATACAGTACTAGAACTTTTATTCTTTGTCTGGGACCAGACACTTGGCCACAACACTAGCAAACTATACAAGCAAACTGTACTAGCCATGAAGAGTACTGAGGCTACACAGTTCACGTCAAAATCTGCAGATTTCTGTATGTCCCACTTACACAAAATGAGGATTTAATTTTTTTCTGCAAGAACTCAGGCTCCACATAAAGTTTAGGCAGCAGTGCCAAGAAGTTCTCACAATAGACAGGAGTTTTTCCCTAGCAGGAATTTGAAACTGTTTCAGTACTGTTACCCTCCCAGTGCAGCAATGGGCCTAAAGAAGATTCTGGGAAAAAAGTACAGAAAATAGTACAGAACATAATTATATGTCTCATTTGAAAACAACCCTAAAAAAACCCTATCTTGCTCAGAATGGATGCAAATTTGATGAAAAATTGCTGTAGTCACATTAGTGTTGATGAAAGTGAGCTATTGTACATCTGGAACATATTCTGGAAGAGTTTGCCTCTATTTATTCCTTTTAGAGCACTGTTAAAATGAACTGATGGGGCTAAGTGAGGAAACCCAGGGACACAAGATATGGAAAGCTTTCCTTGGAAGCATTCTGAATACAGCCTTTGATTTAGTGAAGGTAAGCTGAGAATGTGTGTCAAGAAAGGTATTTATACATCACTATTTTTGTCAAACTGTTCTTGCTATATTTTCACTCCTAATTTGTGCATTTTCACTGTGAAGTCTGCATGCAAAATGACTGCTCGTGGTGTACTTTACATTAAAAAAAAAGAGAGAGAATAGGGGTATGGAAAACATACAGGAGGAAAAGGAAAGTTAGCAAATGAAAAAGGCAAAAGCTAATAATACAATCATATAGAAATACCTGGCAGAGGTGGTGTTGGAATGGGACAAGAGATCAAAGAAGAAAACAGTGTTTGAGAGTTTCATATACCATGAGGAGAAAGAAAACCAGCAGCTTGTAGTTTGTTCACTAGCCTGAATGTGCTGCCTGCTCCTCTACAACCTTCCCGCAGTAGGTCGGTCCTGCCTGCTTGCAGCCACAGGGATGCTTGATTAGGATGGAATTTTGTTCTTAAGTAAACAGATGAAAAATTTTTATCTGTATATGTGCCTGTGAGCATGTACAACAACAGGGACTCACACGTGTACATGCACACACCGGAGCATCCAAAGTTCTTTTAGTCCCTAATTAAATTTCAGCTGCTTTAATGATTTTGTTGTAGCTGTTACAAAAGTCAATAGAACTACTAGAGTGTGTTCCTTCTGATTGACTAGTGTTATTAATGAAACTCATTTGCATTTTTTTTTGTCAGGTCCTGTATAAGAAGAGTTATATTAGTCTAGGATCCTGCCCTGGCAGGGGGGGTGGACTAGAAGATCCTCAGAAGTCCCTTTCAAACCCTACCACTCTGCGTGATTCTGTGTGATACCTCTTTTTGAAATTTCCACTGGAAGTCGTATCCATTTTCTGATTTACAGTCAAATATTTACAGAGGAAAAAGTAAATAGCTTTTAAAAGTATGGTACAAGCAAAATCTGAAATGCAGTCAGTTATGTGTTGTGGAGTCAGAGAAGTGAAAAGACAAATCAAATTACATAAAATAGTATATAAAATAGGCATGAAAATGTAGCAGTTCTACTTTCCTAATGTGCTTCGTTCAGTATTTTCTATATGATACCTGCTATTCAGAATGTCAATTAGCCACAAAGACTTTTACCTCTCCACTATTCTAAAAGCTGTAATCCCTGAGAAGGCTCAGATGTGGGTTAACAATTACATTTAGTCCATCATTACATTATGTCTATACTATAAGATTTAGAGCCTAACTAGGCAGACTCCTGATGGCAATGAAGGTCAGGTTCTGATTTTTAAGTAAATAAGACCTTTTACATGAAGGCTGTGCAACTTCAATTACCTCATGCCTCTGTCACAGATGCTAAGGACATATTGCTCAAGGAATATGGATAGCTAATTCATTGCTTCAAATAAGGATTTGGTACTTTTATTACAGATAGTTGTATATCTAGTCTCAGTTCTAGGAAGACCATTATGTTGCCTTTGAGTGACAAGAAAGCCAGAGAAATATTCACTGTCCTTATCTGAAAAATAGCCATTAGAATAAATAGCAAAGCTTGGAATGAAATAAGGCTATGACATATATAACTGAAATTTGAAATATGGAGCATGATGTAGATGCAGGTCTAGATTTACAGTGATATGTGTTAGCTACAGTTATTTAACTCCCTCCAAAATAGTTCGTATTCATCAAAGTATTCAATAAAAAAGAAAATCTTAAATTAATAATATCTATTAAAAATGGTGGTTTAAAAAAAAAAGAGGGGGGGGGTGAGAGGGAAGGAAGGGAGAAAGAAAGAGAAGAAAAGCCTTGTCCTTATTCATTGCAAGAGAATGGGTGAAATAAGCCCATGAAGTGGTTGCCTGTTCCCTGCCTTGCCCACAAGCTAGAAAATTGTAGCCAATGCAGGGTGAGTTATGCTAAAGAAGAGTGATTAAGTGGTTCTTTCTGAATTGTGGCATCCTTGCAGCTCAGCTTTGCATCCAGTCCAGCCCACTTGCCACTGCTGCAGCGCACAGCCCAGTGCTCTGTGACCTGCTCCCTTTAGCCTTACTGCAATTTAAATTGGCATATTCCTCACAAACAAGAATGGCTGTGAGTTGCTTTAGTTTTTTCCAATAAATTGCTCTTGGCTGACAACTATCTTATAGCTAGATGGGATATTTAAGACTAAAATCCTGTTTCATAATGAAATGCTATATCAGCCTTAGTTTCCCTGCAGTCTCAACTGTAATAGTGTTTTCAAATCACTATGTGATTGGTTTTCTTCCCACCCCCCACTCCCCACCTCATAAACAATGTGCAAGTCCTGTAATATTATTTTTTCTATTACTTTGATTTCCCCTAAGGTTCCAAAACTATTTCCTCATTCACTGTGTTAGTATCTTCAGCTTGTTCTTGCTTTGTAGCCTTGGAAGCATATTTCAAAATCTCATTCCTGTGTTACCTTGGTTTGTCAGGAGTGAAGGTCCACACAGACAGGGTAAATAAAACAGGCTGTTATTACTATTACTACTATTATTATTATTATTACTGCTTTGGTGACTTTTTAAAAATGTTTGCTCTTCTTACAGTAGCTAATGCACTAAACATCTAGGGAAAGACCTAGAAGCAGTGCTGAAATGTTTGTCTGTCTTTGCTTTACACTTTTCTTCATTTCTTCACATCATCTCATAATGTCATTGCTTTGACCCCTACCCTGAGGCAGAGGCAATTCTTCATCCCCTTCCCCAGCTTCCTCATGCCTATACACCTCTATAGCGTAAAGTTCAAATCAAAAAAAGTCAGCAGAGCTGAGTAGGTGGTGACCCACTCCAGGTTTTCTCCATAGTATTAGCACAAATCACCATGGGGACACTTGTAGGACATGTCTGAGCACCTCTCCCTAGACATTTCCCAACAGAGCAGTGCCTGTCTAAAATACTGCAATAAACCAAAGGAGTCTGGAGATACTTTTATTAAAGTTTCTCACTTAGTAACAGCATTAGGACACATCACAGACATCCCACTATGAGAACATCTTTAAGCACACAAGGTGCAGGTGAAGTGATAACATCTGCCAGCGACTGCAGCTGCTTTTTCACAATCCAACTGCTTTTTGTCTCTCTCCTCAGTGAATGCTATGGAAAACCTTTGGGATCCCAGCTACAATATTCCTCATCTGTAGCTTCAGCATCCAGCATGTATTTCCATAATCAGATTTGATACCATTTATTGAGTCAGTCCTCAATTCCTGTCTCCTCTCTCTCTTTATTGCATCAGACCTGTGTTATTCCTCATTTTTACTCACAGTTTCAGGGTGCCATGGACTGCTTGACACACACTATTATAATGGAGCAGTGTGTGAAAGATTTATTAATTTGGTGGTTTTATTATGATAAGGTTTGGCCTTTTTTTCCCAACTACTTATTTTCTTGGGAGACCAGTACTTTTAACAGCTTTATTGTTTTCACTTTACAGAGTGCAGCTTAATGCCTTCTTTTTTCTAGCACAGTAACTACATAACTCACTTTCACTTTACTGATGCTGTCATTGATAGGGTTGTGCTGTAAGCAAATAATTTCCTGTATTCTTTCTTTGGATTGTAGTCTGCTTATCCCTCAGTGTCAATTTTGAATTATCTAGGTAATTCTCCTGCATAAAGACTGTTACACAGCCTTAAGCACTACTGTTTTTATTATTCCACGTTACTGACTAAAAAGGAGGTTGTGTAATTCCTGCTAAACTCCTAGCCTTTAAGATATTTATGAGCTGCTTGCACTGCTTCTCTGCTACTTTCTTTGTATTTGATCTGCTTTTTAGTTCAGCAAGTGTCTGTCTTCTGCCATTGTATTGGCCAGCCTTCCTGGCTTTATGAGCTGCAACTCAAAATCTTACCATAGGGCACCTAACATATATCTTGGAGAGCTAAAAGGAAGGGCATCACACACAAACCAGTTCAGGGCAGGGAAGTAATAAAACCTTTCCAGAATTCCCACCAGCTTGATCTGAATGCTGCTAAATCTAAGGGTGATTCAGTTGTATGAGTCTTGGTAGTTCTTGTGGTTTCTGCATTATTTGGTAGTGTCTCCCCTTGTGCCAGCTGTGTCCCACAGAGGTCATTGCATAGATGGAACATGAAAGATGTACTTGAACTGCCCTCAAGCTGCATGTGGTTCAAAGGCAGCAAGTGACCCATCCTTCCTTTAGCATGTTATCCTACCCATGAGAACATGGCTGTGTAACAGCAGTTATCTTCTCATCAGCAGGCCTCTGATTTCTCTGACTAAATGCATGCTTGTGTCTTTGATTCTTCTACTTATGGCAGCTACCTAGGCTGCCTCTGGTCTTGCACAGCTCACATCCATTAACTCTTTCCATCTAACATTGTTCTCTCGATGCTTGTACTCCTAAAGCCCATCAGTGGTATATTTCTTAATTATCTTTCATTAAAGTCATATTTTGCTTTTACTTCAGTTACTGTAGCTTTTCTTAACCGAGACTTCTCACAGGATAAGAGATCCATATAGATTAGACCTGTCATATTTCCATCAGAGTTTTCGTAGACATGTGCTGTAAAATTGATCTATGCCTCTGATATCTGCAGCTCAGCTGGGCCTGTTTGTCCATATGAGCTGCCAGATGCCTGGAAATCCCAGAAAACTAGCCAAAACACTTACATATCTAGAGAGAAAAAGATGGCATGTACAGATCTTGCTGGACATATGGTAGCCCTGCATGGGGTTGGATAGACAGGTTTGCTATTAATAAGGCATTATCAACAAGACTAATCCCTTCTTGTATTCTCTGGTCAGTCAAAACACAGCTAGAACTGGTTCCTAAATTCCTCTATTCTTTTAAGAGATTATGTGTTTGTTGCAGGAATATGATGGATTTCTTATGTCTTTCACATTGTAGCCACTATGCGTTTGACCCTGTCATGCTGATCTTTGCTGCGATTGCCACTGAACTTCTTGATATCAAACTACCTGGTTGTTCACATTGCCTTTATTTTTGCTCATACCCTGTTCTAAAACAAGCAACCTATCTCAGTAAAAAGGGAAACTTAAATATAGAGATTTACTTAAAGCAAAGACTGTATTGATGCCCGTGGATGATGACTAAAACTTGTGACTGTCACAGAATTACAGCTGCTTGCATTAAATTTAAACAGTGTTCCTCAAACAAAAAAGTAAGAAGCAGGGTGGTTCATCCAGCTGTCTTCAGGAGGGTGAGGACAGATCTCTCAGGTCTCTCAGTTCCTGGGTTCAGGTCTTTTTGCTTCTTGGGCCAGCAGGAAATTTAGATCAATCTCTCTTTGCTGTCAGATTCACGTGTTGTAGCATGTACTATCTGCAGTGCATCTATGTTAGTGTTGCTATGGTTACTTTGGGTACAGTTTATTTTCTGATGCCAACACTTACTTCTGTGCAAAGTACATAGAAGGAAATGCAATATGCTTTGAAGTACACAAGTGCACTGAGAAACCTCACCTCCAAAGCATCCATGGCCATGTCACGGCACTACTCCTTAGTAGGTATTAGCCAGATTTAGAATTACTGGATAGAGTCACATCCTTTTCTTCTTCTACAAGTATCAGCCACATTACAAATCTGCAAGGTTCTCCAGCACTTTAACACGGGCATGTACACAGTGTGTGCTTTTTGTTGTAGAGGGGAGAGAAGGAAAACACTGAGAGTATAGAGAAGGTGTGGGGAGAAGAAAGGAAAGGTGACTTTATCCTCAAAACAGCAACACAACCTGGTTCACAGAGTTCTGCAAAATTAGTTGTCACTGTTCTGCACAGTTTTAAGGAATATTTTTTTTACTTCCAAAGAAAAATGATGTAAAAAATAATAATGGAGGTTGTAAAGCGAACCTTTTATTAGTTTGAAAAAGGCAATGCTAGTTTCTTGTACATCCCTAATTGCAGCTCTCTTACATGGTTTTAGGAGCCTTTTGTATTTTTTATGGTATCACCTTCTGTTGCTCAAATTATATAGTATATAATACCAGAGTAAGGCTACTTTTATATCACCTCAAGGACAAGTGTGAACTTTATACATATCACAAAGAATTAATTGGGATTCCGAAAGCTAAAGAAAAGTTATTTCATATGCTTAACAATCAGGTGTTATTTTTATATTTCACCACTTTAAAGAATGTGTGCCATTCTTTCTGATTAGAAAAGTAGAGCACAGCTCAGCACAGCCCTGTGCACATTTAATTGTGCGTGTTATTCATAGACCTACCAATGCTGATGGCACCAAAGGAGCAGAAGCCAGAAAAGGTGAAGGACTCACAGGCATTTTGTGACTGGCTACAGGGCAAAGAACTGGTCCTGAGGCAACATGAAGTCAGAAAGGGTAGTAAAAAAGAAAAATATAATGGAAATTAATGACTGCCATCTGTCTACCTATGGCTTTCCTTTGTCCCAACTAGAAAAATACATTGAGCTGTAGCTCAAGCATCTAATGGTTTTCTTCTCACCCTTTTTCCCACAAATAAATTTTTCATGGGGTGCTGTTTTGCTCCCATTTTCTTCCTTCATGACATTTAATGGACTATTACACCTAAAGCACTTTGAACCCTGGAATACTGAGGAATTTCAACTGAAACTTGAGGTAGGATCCATTTAATGATATGTTCCTGACAAAGACTTTTGAGAGTGTCACTAATTTTATCAGAAAGACTAAGTCAATATACTTGCTGAGATGAATAATCTCCTAAATGATTTATTTCTGTTAATTAACTGAATAGGTGGGCTAGGATGGCTCCCTCAGCAGGCTCTGTCTATAATGTAAATGTCAGCCAGGCTGGGTTTGTCCTCACCTGGTTAAATGTAAGGGTAAGTCAGATAGGTCACAAACAACCTGATTGAAAACAATACATGGATTTGCAAATATCTTGCCCACTGAACACATATTAAAAAATAAAAAATAAAAAAAGTGCAAACAATGTCTCTAAAGTCTTGAAAATGTCTGTGTTTGACCCATGAATCATCTGTCTGCCATGTGTTACAATTTAAATTTTCCCTTCAAAGCGTGGAGCCATTCTATGTGATACAATGGGTATTTTTCTGAATTAATATTTTCTTAGGAAGAAATAATAATCACAAATTAGGAAAACCCCAATATGATCCATTTATAATAAACAAAACCATTTGATTCCTGAATGTGTCAGATGTTAACATTTTTAAATGTTAGCTGAAAAAAATCGATTCTTCTTACCATTAAGAAATAAAGCTTATTTGTCTAAAGTGAAATATTAACATCTTACTTGCATTGATTTCTTTTAAATATCTCCAGTAATTGCTAAAGTTACTTTCAGTTAGCAAAATAGGAGTGTTTTATTTTGAAGATATTGAAAAAACATTTTTCACACCTTCTCCCTNATCTAGTGGGAGGCATCCCTGCCCATGGCAGGGGGGTTGGAACTAGATGATCTTTAAGGTCCCTTCCAACCCTGACAATTCTATGATTCTATGAAATTCCCCTTTGATTCCAAAAAAGATTGTTTGTGTGTGTCACTGATGATGACTTCTCTCCTGAGTCAATGTTTTGAGCTCAGAAAGTCAACTGAACTTTAACTACAAGCCCACAGTTCAACAGGTTGCCAATTACATGGCATTTAGCAAAAAGCATTTAGCAGAAACCTCTTGGAAGCATTCATAAAACNGCGTGTTATTCATAGACCTACCAATGCTGATGGCACCAAAGGAGCAGAAGCCAGAAAAGGTGAAGGACTCACAGGCATTTTGTGACTGGCTACAGGGCAAAGAACTGGTCCTGAGGCAACATGAAGTCAGAAAGGGTAGTAAAAAAGAAAAATATAATGGAAATTAATGACTGCCATCTGTCTACCTATGGCTTTCCTTTGTCCCAACTAGAAAAATACATTGAGCTGTAGCTCAAGCATCTAATGGTTTTCTTCTCACCCTTTTTCCCACAAATAAATTTTTCATGGGGTGCTGTTTTGCTCCCATTTTCTTCCTTCATGACATTTAATGGACTATTACACCTAAAGCACTTTGAACCCTGGAATACTGAGGAATTTCAACTGAAACTTGAGGTAGGATCCATTTAATGATATGTTCCTGACAAAGACTTTTGAGAGTGTCACTAATTTTATCAGAAAGACTAAGTCAATATACTTGCTGAGATGAATAATCTCCTAAATGATTTATTTCTGTTAATTAACTGAATAGGTGGGCTAGGATGGCTCCCTCAGCAGGCTCTGTCTATAATGTAAATGTCAGCCAGGCTGGGTTTGTCCTCACCTGGTTAAATGTAAGGGTAAGTCAGATAGGTCACAAACAACCTGATTGAAAACAATACATGGATTTGCAAATATCTTGCCCACTGAACACATATTAAAAAATAAAAAATAAAAAAAGTGCAAACAATGTCTCTAAAGTCTTGAAAATGTCTGTGTTTGACCCATGAATCATCTGTCTGCCATGTGTTACAATTTAAATTTTCCCTTCAAAGCGTGGAGCCATTCTATGTGATACAATGGGTATTTTTCTGAATTAATATTTTCTTAGGAAGAAATAATAATCACAAATTAGGAAAACCCCAATATGATCCATTTATAATAAACAAAACCATTTGATTCCTGAATGTGTCAGATGTTAACATTTTTAAATGTTAGCTGAAAAAAATCGATTCTTCTTACCATTAAGAAATAAAGCTTATTTGTCTAAAGTGAAATATTAACATCTTACTTGCATTGATTTCTTTTAAATATCTCCAGTAATTGCTAAAGTTACTTTCAGTTAGCAAAATAGGAGTGTTTTATTTTGAAGATATTGAAAAAACATTTTTCACACCTTCTCCCTCTCTCTTTTTTATTTTTTTGTGAACAGTCTGTCAGGATGTCATGAAATAACATGATTATAAAACTGTAAAGAGGAAGAACAGCAGCACAGCTTCAGAAATTAGCTGTCATTACATGCACCAGTTGGAGGAATCTTCTTTGCATGCTATCTGTGCCAGGTACCTCCATCCTGATCACTCTCTCCAGAGATACCCTGGGGGCTTACAGCTTCTAAATGTTCTTCCTTGGAAGTGAATATTCAAAGTACCCTTGCAGAAACCCTCATTTCCTGTTCTAATTTAGGCAATCTTTTTATTCTGCAGCTTTGTTCCATCCTAAAGCCTCTGAGAATCCAAATGTGATGCTTAAGGGCCTATCCTACGAGGACAGACTGAGAGAGTTGGGGTTGTTCAGTCTGGAAAAGAGAAAGCTCCAAGGGGACCTTATTGTGGCCTTCCAGTATCTGAAGGGGGCTACAAGAAAGCTGGGGAGGGACTTTTTAGGATGTGGGGTAGTGGTAGGACTAGGGGGAATGGCTCAAAACTAGAGGTGGGTAGATTCAGATTAGACATTAGGAAGAAATTCTTCACCATGAGGGTGGTGAGACACTGGTTGCCCAGAGAGGTGGTGGAAGCCCCATCCCTGGAAATTTTGAAGGCCAGGCTGGATGGGGCTCTGAGCAACCTGATCTAGTGGGAGGCATCCCTGCCCATGGCAGGGGGGTTGGAACTAGATGATCTTTAAGGTCCCTTCCAACCCTGACAATTCTATGATTCTATGAAATTCCCCTTTGATTCCAAAAAAGATTGTTTGTGTGTGTCACTGATGATGACTTCTCTCCTGAGTCAATGTTTTGAGCTCAGAAAGTCAACTGAACTTTAACTACAAGCCCACAGTTCAACAGGTTGCCAATTACATGGCATTTAGCAAAAAGCATTTAGCAGAAACCTCTTGGAAGCATTCATAAAACAGATGTGGGCATTGTAAGGCTGAATGGATAAACTTAGGCATTCCTTTAGCATCAGGAAAAAAATTAGTTTTTAGATGTGTAAGCTTCAGCTTTAGTGACTATATGCAAATTTCTGATGCCAGTTTCTTCCTTTGTTCTGATTAAAAATATACTCCTGGTTTTAGTGTATTTTAAGCACATTTGTCTTGTAAGATTCTGTCATAATTTGCTTTTTGTAGATGTTTGCAAGTGTTGCATTACTGATAGCAATTGTAAGTAGAATTCTCACCTTCTAAAAATAACTAGCTGTCTCCCAAATTAATTCCAGAAATGATAGTAAAAACGGAGATACTCTAAAGAGTATGGTCAATTCAAAATTCCAATTGCACCTTTCTGGCAAACTAACCTTTCTTGATTTGATACATGTAAGAATCGAGTTTGATTTTGACTTCTCAAATTCTGGTCAATCACATAAATTTTGTTAAATTCTTCTTTGAAATCAGAGAAATACTGGGAGTCTCAGTAGGCAACAAATAGCAAGTTCTTTGAAATATATGTCAATTCAGAATTTTGATGAAACTACTATGAAAATTTGAAACTGAAATACAAGGGGCAAAATCTTCAATGTACTCTTTTCCATTTTTTTACCACCTCTGTAAATGATTGATATTCTGCAAGGCACTGAGTTTTGTATTGGAGAAGTTTAGTGATAGCTGAGACATCACATCAAGCTAAAGCTATCTGTGAAGGCTATCAAAATTGCATGTCAAAAATTCATTAGCAGAAAAGAGGTTATAAAAAATCCACTTGCAATTCTTAGAGTGCATTTGATGAGAGCAGGGTAAAAAGGTTGAATGAAAAAGACTACAAAGCCATAACAAAATAAAAGTGTAGGAAATGGAAAATGGACACGATCAATAATGTGAATTTTAGTGATTGAGTTTTGGATCAAAAGAGAATGGATGTCCTGTAAGTCAATGAAAATTAAATGCAAGAGTAATAACTCTTTAGAAATCAATTGGAGGAGATCGCTTTTAGTTATCAAAGCCAAGAGCATGTCTTAGATCTACAGCTGTTGGGTGAGAAAGAATATCTGAGGGTAACTCAGTTTGAGAGCTGGGTGAGTGAAGGTCCTTGGTTGACAGTTTGAGAAACAATTGATTTAAGAATTATCAGAGGAAATGGAAAGAGGCTCATTGGGAGAAAATGTGATGAGTTTGAGTGCTTGATTTTGTTATAATAAACAGGAATTACAGGCAGGATGTACAAGAAGAGATGGCAACGAGAATATGACTAAGGCCACGGTGCTGTAACACAGTGTATGTTGAAGTGACCAAGTCCAGGTTGGATGGGGCTTTAAGCAACCTGGTCTAGTTGAAATTGTCCCTGCTCATGGCTGGGGGCTTGGAACCAGGTGTTCTTTAAGGTGCCTTCCCATCCAAACCATTCCATAATTCTATGATTCTATGATTTCATGTTTCTATGATTCTTTATATGTATGTGTGTGTGTATCATACACTGTGATGTTTAACAGCAGCATACACAACCTATTAATTCATGCAGTAAGGTTAGTTTTTTCTTTCACTTGCTTCATTCCACACAAAAGATAAAGATCTGTAAGTTCTTGTCAGAGTTTAAATAGACTCACTGCTTACCTGGTGGAAGTCTTGTTGCTAATAGATTGACACTGCTACTAACTAATCAGTAAATAAAATGTTTAGGCCTCAGGAGAGTCTGAAATTTGTGTTTATCTATACAGCTGTACTCAGGAGAGCTTTTTACAATTACTAGAATAAGGAGTTAATAAACAGTTGAAACCTTTGAGGCATTTCTAGACCTGTTTCCTGCATTATAAAGCAATGCAAGAGTCTTACCTAAGCTGGTGCTTCTAAAGTGAAGCAATGAAGGCAAATCCCACCCATTCTGAGTCAGTGAAATAAAAAATCCTGTTGCCGTGGTGAGAACTTGCAAAAGCTCACATGGAGAAGAACGAAGTACTGTTTAATTGTCTGCTTTATAAATATTGAATGTAGACCTTAACCATTTCACTGGCTTTGTACCATTAATCTCAAGGAGCCTAGTAATCTCATCTGGTTATCCTTAGAGTTTCTTCTCAATGTCAGTAGAGAATTTTGCAGCTAAATATGTAGTAAAAGCACTGGTACTGTCTGTAGTGCAGTCTAATTTTGAGGTGCTAGCAGGTGTCTAGGCAATCAGGCTCAGTTTCAGGGGAAGGTTGAAAAGCTGGGGTATATTCTAAGTATTTTACACACTACAGAGCAGTTTTAAAGACTTCTAGGAGTCTTAGTTCAGTGCATTGTCCCTCTATCAATTGCTTTTGGAAGTTTGTCTCTGATCTAGATGCCAAAGCTAAGAGTCAGAGAATGATCACTCCTGTTGCTGTTCTTTCTTTTATATAAGGAAAATGAAAAACCTTCTATAAATAAAATAATTAATCAAGATTTCTTCTATAATTATCATAGGAGTTGAATCAACCATAAGTACTGCACGTGCTTATGCAACAATTGAGGAGGATACAGTTTGTTGTGTATGTGATAATTAACATAAATATAATATGTTAGTATCATGATTCAGAAGGTATGTAACACCAGACTGAATAAAAAATGTTTGGTATATGATGCCAATATTGTTTATCATTGAATGTGATACACATGAGATGAGTCTGAAACTTAGTTTTCTGTCACCTTATGTGATCCAAACTAGCCCTGATTTGCTTTGCTCTTTGATTCTCACTTTCTCAATCTCTTTGTCCTCCTCTGAGAAGTGTAAAGTGGAAGAAATTTGTGGTTTTTTCTTCCTTCCTCTCACCTAGTGGTAGACCCACTCTCTAGGAAGTGTGGGTGCTGGCGCAGTTGGGCAGAGACTGTGGGACCCTGGAGAGATGAGTGAGGGGAGGAGCTAGGCTGGAGAAGGATGGTCTATGTCTCAAAAGATACAAGAACAAAAAACGTAGCAAGTTATTTCTACTGCTTTCACCAGTGCTTATACCACACAAAAAACCAGACTGTAGCCTCACAATTTCAGAGTAGCTGGGAAGCAACATTTTGGAAATGGAAATGATTCGTAGACCTCAGAAAACTCCTTTGCAAAAAGGCTTAATAATATTGTGATATTTTCCCAATATTTACATAGAGAGAAACAAAATGAGAGCCTATGCCATATGAGCAGTGAGAATAGACACACTGCACATAAAATGCATGAATGTTTACTGCAGGCACAGTAAATATGCTGTTTGGACTGGCATAAGACTTGTGATACAATTCACTCAAGATAACACAAGTCTTTTTCCCACACTCAAGTTTGGAATAGAATAGAATAGAACTGAATAGAATAGAATAGAATAGAATCAAACTGAATAGAATTGAATCAAATTGAACATAATTATATAGACCATCAGTTGGAAGGGACCTTAAAAAGATCATCCAGTCCAACTACCTGACCAATTCAAGGTTGACCAAAATTTAAAGCATGTTATTAAGAGCATTGTCCAAATGCCTCTTGAACACTGTCAGGCTTGGAGCATTGACCACCTCTCTAGGAAGCCTGTTCCAGTGTTTGACCACCCTCTTAGTAAAGAAATGCTTCCTAATGTACAGTCTATACCCTCCTCTGCCCAGCTTTGAACCTTTCCCCCATGTTCTATCATTGGATACCAGGGAGAAGAGCTCAGCATCTCCCTCTACACTTCACCTCCTTGGGAAACAATGAGCAATGCGTTTGCCCCTCAGACTCCTTTTCTCCAAACTAGACAAGCTCAAAGTCCTCAGCCACAACTTGTAGGACATTCCTTCCAGTCCTTTCACCAACTTTGTTGTCCTCCTTTCAATGCAGTCAGGGATCTTCATGTCCTTCTTGAATTGTGGGGCCCAGAACTGCACACATTATTCAAGGTGAGGATGCACCAACTTAGTTTACATTCCGTAAAAATATACTATAAAAAGAAGATTATGAAAATCAAATGTAAAAGAATGAGATGGGCAAAAGGGGAAGAAACCTCTTCTTAAAGCTAAGAGTCTCACCCAAACGCTCAGGAAGCTTTAAGAAACACATCAAATATCTTGATATTTGTGATAAAATTGCTATTTGACACAGTGAAGTGACAAAGAAAGCCATAGCAAATCATGTTCAAAGTTTGTTTATTTTCTAGTTTATGCCTTTTCTATAAAGCATCAGTCACAATTAAAATGTAGCTATTATTTATGCATTAATTCTTTGGAATTTGTAGGTTTAGGCTTAGCTTGCCTGTAAATGTCTAAAGCCTCTGACAGATTCTAATCAGCTTCAGTGACAACACTGGCACAAAAAAAAGGAGATTAATAGGTATTCCTTCTTACCTTCTAAGCTCACAGCATTTCTATACCTCAGAGCCATATTTTTGGGGGACTACGATTTCATCAGATCTCAAGCAAAAGCTCATGTGGACTGCCTTTGTAGTTTCCTAGAAGAAGAAGAAAACCTCTGAGCCTGTTCACAGTTCACTTCACAGCAGCCTACCCTCTGTATCTCTGCTGACCCTCGTAGTATGGAGCAATGCTTCTTGCATGACAGGCAAAATTGTATTTCTAATCACTTATGGTTATCAGAGGACACATGGTATGTTTTGCAAAAGGAAGATGATTAGCTTCGTTGTCCTGGCTCCCTTCCAGGTTGCAAAGCTTTGTTCACTGAATACAAATCTATCAGGTAATTTCAAGTATAGCTCCTTCTCCCCTTAAATGTCATGCAGCGTGGTGCTCAGAGCTCTTGAACAGCTTCCATACTCCTCTGTGGAGATGGCTGTTGAGGAATATATATAGCATCATTTTAAAGCTTTGGGGAATTAAAAAAAAGTATTAAGCTGTTCATATTTTTAGATGGATAGGGAGAAGGGTAGGGAGGGACAGAAAGATTTCTGATTATGGTAGCAAAGAGAGTGGAAAATGCAGCAAGTAGTGAATAAGACCATCTAATGAAATATTCTATAGTATAATGTTTACTGCAGTAATTGGGGACAGCTGATTCCTCAAAATGTGTTTTTTTTTGCTTTTTTTTGAAATTAGATTAATTTTTAAGCATTCAGAAGTCATCCATAAGCACTGCCCTCATCTGACTCACAGTTTTATTAATATTTTTAACTCAAAACTTGAGAGAGAGAAATGTCCTATTTCTTTTGGTGCAGTGACTTTGTGCTTATGGAAGTCAAAATCTGGATCACACCAGGCATGCCTTCAAAAGGATAAATAAAACTTGAAAAAGACCCCAAATCCCAGAAGAAGAATGTAAGTCTGTGTATGATGGATGGTTACATAGGAAAAGTGCTGCTTGAGAAAAGATGGGTGGGTAGAATAAGTTGCTCTGACTCTGCAAACCAAGTGCCCCTACTGGTGTGATGGGTTGGTTGTAACTATCTCCAAACATATATCATATGATATATTTCATATATCTCTACCACAAATAGCAGTGATCTTTCCAACTTCGAGTTTCTCTCGTCTGATGCAAGATATAATCCCAGTCCTTAGAGCTGTTGTAAAAATGGTTTAGACTAAACTATTATGGACACAGAGAGTCATGGTACTGGCAGATCTGAGGGATGTGAAGAGGTGAGATATATAATGCTGAGTAACTGGTTGGCTGCTAAGGATAGTAACCTCCCTACATAAATCATATATAGCCATATGATCAGAGTCTCACAGGAGCCTAAAAAACAAGATACTTGTATACAATTGGCTAGGAAATGAGCCTGTGAACTCCTAAACTCTTTTAATTTTACAGATGTTATTTAAAACTAAGGAAAATATTACCTGGCTGAAACATATATATATCAATATTTTTACTGGTTTGATTTTTAAATTTTTATATCTTTCTGCTGGAAGTTGTTACCCCCGAGTAAACATCAGTTATTTTTAGGTTTGCACAAAACAGTCGGGAATAAAGAAATTAACTTAATCTATGTGGTTAGTCCAACTACAAATATCCTACTCAAGCAAAAGACTATAATGAGCATGTGACTTATGTTACAGTAGACTTTGAATATTCAGGTTTTATATTTAACATACTTCACCATTTGAATCAGATAAAGATTTTTCTGATAGAATTTGAAATACAGGATGTGGAGAAATTTGGTCACATTTTTCTGTTCAAAAAAAACCAGCAAAATAAACTCCTCAGTTAATGCCTAATATTGAATACAAGAAGAACAAAGCCATCAGAAAGGCTGTTTGGAAGGAACAGGTCTACTGAGAAACAGAATTCCTGTGTGTGTCTTGGCAGCCTGCTCTGATGGTGAATGCAGAATATGGTTCTCCTGCATCTACACTGGTGAAAGGTCATTCCTTTTCCATGTCTTTTTCCCTCCTGCTTTTCTGTTTTAAGGAAAATTCAGGTCTAGACATTCTAAATGTCCTTCCTTCAAATAATACCAATACCAAGACATTCCTCTCTTTCTGGGCCAGTTTTTGCTCAGTTTATTATTCAATAGCTGTCCATGGTCTTATACTTTTTGTATAAATCAGACCATGATTAACCCCACATGGAAGCTGGAATGTGTTGGGCATGTGTATTACAAATTCTTACCCAACTGCAGAATCCCTCCGAAATCACTGGGACAAAATAAAGCACCTTAAATGAAGTAAGAGTTTCCAAAGTCCTCAATAACATGATTTGGTGCAATTAATGAAAAATGGATACCAGACTGCTGGCATGATGGGAGTTTATTGAATCAATGAACTATCCTTCAATAAAAAGGGTGCAACATGGGATAATAGGGCTTAAAATAATTAAAGCTTTCTTTTAAACAAGTGGACTGGAAATGAAATGGTTTATTTTCCTTTTTCCCCCTACAAAGCATCTACTGTATTCATTCCACAATGCCAATGTCTGGAGATTGCTTGTGTGGATTCCCAATGTACAATCACAGTCTCCTTGGAGACAAAAGTTTTATTTATTTATTTTGGTTTCTTTCAGAAGGACATGGATTCTAAGAGAAGGGCCAGAGGTACAAAATGGTGACATCTCTAAGTGAGATAGTTTTGGAGGACTAAAGGATAAATAAAATTCTTCCCATCTATCACTTTATGAAAGTGTCAGTATACTAAACAGAGATATACTGCAGGTGTACATAAAGATAGCCTTTTCCCTTTGCAGGTAAGGTTACATGTATATGTGTACGTGAGTACATAAGGGCATATGTAGCCCCATACAGAATACTGGTATGTAGGGATCATAGAAAATTACAGAATTGACAATGTTATGTCAGAATCACAGCATTGCCTAGATTGGAAAAGACCTTTAAGATCATCAAGTCCGATCATTAACCCAACACTGACAAGTCCTCAACTAAATCATATCTCTAAGCATTATGTGTTTTAGATACCTCCAGGGATGGGGACTCCACCACTGCCCTGGGCAACCTGTTCCAATGCCTTGTACTTCTAAGTAACTCACTCAAAGAGTGTAAAAACAGGTGTGGAAGGCTTTGGCTTTGTTTTTGTTGGTTCGGGTTGGGGTTTTTTTTTTTGGGGGGGGGGTTTTTTTGTTAATTTGTTTTTTGGTTTTTTTACTTTTTTGAACAAGCTGTGTCAAAAACCACAACTTCTTCCA
>VYZX01018852.1:0-45994 GCA_013401335.1 Brachypteracias leptosomus | reverse complement strand
TCAACTAAATCATATCTCTAAGCATTATGTGTTTTAGATACCTCCAGGGATGGGGACTCCACCACTGCCCTGGGCAACCTGTTCCAATGCCTTGTACTTCTAAGTAACTCACTCAAAGAGTGTAAAAACAGGTGTGGAAGGCTTTGGCTTTGTTTTTGTTGGTTCGGGTTGGGGTTTTTTTTTTTGGGGGGGGGGTTGTTTTGTTAATTAGTTTGTTGGTTTTTTTACTTTTCTGAACAAGCTGTGTCAAAAACCAGCACTTCTTCCAAGAGCTGTAGAAAGTGACACAGTGTGTGCAGCCAGTGTAGCATCTTCACTGATGGTACTAAATTAAAGGCTTTCTAGTTTGGTGTCAGAGGATGGACATAAAAATTACACAAGGAACCCATCTCCCAGATGCCTAATACAAAGTAAGGGGAATGTCTTAACTTGCTGGACTAAAACACAGTTTTATTTCACTTATTGTTGAAAATAAGTAAAATTGTTAGCAAAGCAACTTTATAGAACCATTAATACACCTTCAAGTGCACGGATCACATTTGAGTAGCAGATGATAAGCTGTATGCTCAATTTGTATGAACAATTAGCTTGGGCAAATAAAGTAATTGCATATGCCAGCACTGATAGAACAATTTATTTTTTCCCCTCTGTGCAATCATGATGATTGTAAAAGTAATTGTAGGGCCAGTTGTGATTTAAGGCAGGGACTGCTTGCTATTCTAGACCTGTGCTCTGCCTAAAACTAGAGAGCCCCATTTTGCTTGGTCCCTTGCCACTGCCATGATTAACATGATTAGATGGAATAATTTCATAGCATTTCACTTAATGGAGATAAACCTTTGGTGCTTATGCAATCATAACGTCCAATAGCAGATATTCCCATTCCCCTAAAAAACACTGAATGCTGTAATTAAATCTATTGGATTTGTGTTGTTAAAAAGAAATTTCTATTATTGCAAATGATACAGAAGATATTTTTAAAAAATTAGAGTGAGTGAATCTGGGGAGGAGAGGGTTTGGTTAGATATTCTACTTCCAAACGTTGGCTTTTTAATGTTTCTTTTGAAATGGAAATCTAATGCTAGCAAGAGTTTTGTGATTGGCAGTAAAGCTCTCCAATTTGTTGTGTATTTTGCTTCACAGACTGTATCTAGCAGGAGCAGTGTCTGTAATCATTACATTGCCACAGCTATGCTTCACAAACCCTACTTGCAAATATGAAAAAGGTCCTCCTTTTTAATGCCTATCTTTGACTTCTCTTCTGCAAAGACAGTTTCCTAGAACTAGTTTTCAGCTAAGCCAAAAAAATTCCATAAACATAAACTGCTGCTCCTCTGATATGGAGCAATTGGGGATGGTACACGTTGCTCTGACCCAGGCTGAGCACAGACGTCAAATTGAATTTCCTACATAACATGGAGATCTCATCCACTTATTCTCCACCTCAGACACACATATTCCCTTCTGAATAAAAGTGCTCATATTTTCCACCAGAAAATAACCATTCCCTAGGTGTGAAAGCATTAGGAATGCTTGATGTTTTGCTTGAGGTCGGCTCAAAAGCAAACAGAAATATTGAAAGTTTTTCTGAGAAAGAATTTTAATCCGTTGGTAAATGGACACTTCTTGTCAGCTGTTGTCACATGTGATGGTGCATATAACGTTGGCTTTTGGGGCACATTCTGTCACCACAACTTGCAGCCATCTAAAACGTAGCTGTCAGCTGATGTCAGTCATCCCATCTTCTTCCATCATCAATGATGGGAAACAGGTGATCCATGTAGTGACTTACCCCACCCTGAGAGAGCTGTCTAAAAAGGATGGAATGAATTGGTCTCTGTACTCCTTTTTCTTGACTACAGATGACATCCAGACAATTAACTGTTATATCTAAACTTAGGTGGGATGGATCACATCCTTATCCATTAGAATTGTTTTGTGTTTTTACAGACAGGGATCTGAACAAGCAAACAGGAAACACAGGTTTTATATTCTCCTACTGATCTGCCACATAGTCTTGGGTAAACTTGTTCTAATGTTGTGTTCCACTGTTTTATTCCTCACTTTCTTGTTTGCTTACTTTGTTCTAGAAATGGGAAAAAAAAAGAAGAGATTATCTGTTTTAAAAGATAAAAATCTATCAAATTGCCAGGTTTTTGGTTCTAATACGTAGTTGGTTTTGTTGCTACTGCATATTTGAACTACTGTGGCTTTGGTTTTCATTTACTCCTCTAATAGACTGAAGATATCTTCAGGAATACAGGAGGTCAAAAATAAGTATGAAAATGCAAGAACCTGAAGGTCTTTCATTTAGGATACAAGAGAGAACAAAATTAAAGTACCTTTTGCATACTGAGCAAGAACTTGTCTTCATTAAATGAACAGAAGCTCTGAAGACGCATTTGAGACAGACCATTTCCCTTGGGTCTGACAAGAGTAGAGGAAGAACAATTAGGATTAATGTGACTAATATGAATACGTCAGTAAGAGCGAGCAACCTGCTACTGTCTCTGATACAAATATGCAAAGTTCTCCCATCAATAAAATGCAGGCACCATAAGGAATTTGTGTCCTTTGACATGTCAGAGACTCCCAAGTTGACACAGCAGAAAAGTTCATCTGAGCACACTTTTGCTATAAGGACTTGCTGGCTCACAGAGAGGTGAACTAACGTATTCAGAGCACAAAGATGTCCCAGTGGGTTCTGACAAGAAGAATAAAGTTATTTCCCACTGGACCAGAAAATGAACACAAACTTTATCACTGTCTGGTCCAAATGCAAAAGTCATCCTTTCCTCCTTGCATAATAGGAATATATTAAAAGCCACACTGATAACACTGTACAAAACGCTGCAGAATGAAGGAGAGCCTTCTATGGCTGAAAATAATAAGGAAAAAGTAGAAGGCACTGTAAGGGGTAAGCCAGCCTGACAAGACTTAAAGCATACAAATGGATGTGGCAGGTGGAAATAAACATATTCAAACTGTGGATAAATGGACTTCTTGCTCATTGATGTACTGGGGCCTGAGTTGTGGGCCCCAAGTTGTGGTTAACCTGTGGATGCATCACAACCCAGCAGAGTGTTTTATTTCCCCCACTGGCTTCAGGTTCCAGAGGCACAACCTGGCCCACCTCTGTCTTTGTGACACCCCCCCCCCCACACCCCCCAGGTGTTTGTGGTTGGGGGGGTGGGTGAGGCCAGGGCTATTTTAACCATTTAAATGGTTAAGTTGTGTGTGGCTTTTGTTGGGGCTGGTTGCATCTTGCTGAGGTCTCTTAGTGGTGTCCTTCCATATGAAGGGCCACTGAGGAGCCATCTCTATCTGTTGTGTCCAGCAGGCAATGCTAGCACCTCAGTGGGCAGCGGGGGAGCTGGGGCCACAGGAACCTACAGCAGAATTGTTTAAAAGAAGGCTTCTGAGTGGATGTTGCTGATTTCAGCATTGGCCTGTGTGATCAGGGACTGATGGAAGCATAAAATGATGGTGGCTGAACCTGCAGAATGTTTGAAGAGTGTAAGTGGCTTGCAAGTGTAGCCATCTCTTACATAGCATGGTGGATGTACACAGGATTTCTTTCTTTGATTTTGGATGAAGAGTAACTGAGATAAGTAGGGTCTGCTTAAATCAAAATGGAGAAGCTTCAGTGCTAGGAAAATCCAGATACCACATTTGCCATACAACATTTTTTTGGTTGGGTGACTAAAAAGGTTCTGTTTATGAGAGTAGGTTTTTTGTAGTCATGATGGTCAAAGGCTATAAGCTACCAGAAGAGATGTTGACTTTTTTAGAAAACTTTTGGGAATTCAGGAACTCTTGCCATTTCCCAGAGAAGTTTGTATATAACTATGTTTGCATGGTGGCTGGTTATTCTCCTTCTCTCTTTGGATAGCTAAATAGAAATACCACCTTCCTTACATGTCTTGACACTCACTTTGGGATAAGCGATTCTTGTACCTCTTTAATCACGATCTTGGCCACTGAAGGAAATGTACTTACAGAAAGAGAATTAAATGAGAGTTGTTGTGGCCCAGATGGTTAGCAAAAGTGTGTTTCTCAGGAAAAAATGGCATGGTATGCATCTGTGTTAGCAAAGTTGAGCATGCTTGGGAAGAGTCCCTGGCACTGGAGCATTATCATTTATGCTAGGAAAGCATTAGAAGGCTTCCTGGCATAATTTTGGCCCATTCCAAGAAGCTGAACAACTTCTGGACATGGTTTGGCAGCTGGAGCAGCCCAGGAGCCATTCCAGCAGGCAGTTTGCACACAGACGTCCTGCTCTCGAGGTTGAAACAGTTTGTTAGAAAAAGATAAGAGATGTCCAGTTGGCCTCATTGTTTGAAGATGTCTCTGGGTACATTTAATTTACTGGTGTAAAACTTGTTCCCAGATGTAAGCAGAGGAACAGGACAAAATCTTGGCTGGAAAAAATTTTCTCAGAGGAAGAAAGTCTTAAGTTAATGTTATATTTGAGATTACACTGCTTAATTTTAAACCTCAGTCTGATTAAGTATTACATAAAGAAAAGCGTTTTGTACTGAGGTGATGCAATTGTGTAATTGTTTCCCTAAAATGGAAACTCATTTATGGAAGATACCATGATTTGGAAGATAGCATGGTACAAAGACCTTTTGCTTCCTCAGAGTTGAAGAAATTCTTCTGCCCAGCTTATTACACCAAATAAAGATCATACATGTTTACTGAAAAGGACTGGAAATATAAATACGTTTGCATTTCACTTAATGAATTTAATAGGGTTCATTTAGGTTAGTAAAGCGAATATAACAGCTTGGAAAGGCAGATAGACAAAGTAGGAAAAACGTATAGATTGTATTCAGCAGCCCTGAAAGAGCTTTCCCAAAATAAATAGCCTGTTCTCTATATCAGGATCCTATGAGAGTAATTACTGCAGCTGACTTGTATTCTATAAAAAACTTTTGCATCAAAATAATATGTGACTTCAGAGATTGCACCAGACAAAAGGAGCTTCAACAGTCACTGTAATTTGAAAGTTTCTGTTTATATCATGTAAAATTGACTTTACCCACTGCTAGCCTTCAATATTGACCACAGAGTGGTTTTTATGAAGTGAATTAAAATAATAGAAAAATATAGATTGTTGAGGAGAACATATCTCAAGAGAAATAAACTGCCAGTAGTTATATCTTTAAAAGTGCTTGAACCATCAAGATAAGTAACATAGTTAAAGATCTGGAAGTATTCCGAGACATGTATTAGAGAGTAATCATTTTCTGAAGGAAATAGGCCTGGGATGTTCTATTTCTAATCATCATGATATTAAAAAAGATATTACGTCATTTAAAAATGTGTGGTGAAGGCAACAAAACTAATTTCAGGTTTTGTAGAAAGAGAGTAAGGAGGACCTTATTGCATTTATTTCCAATGAAGTCATTTAAGAAGGAGGAAAGAGAAAGAGGATTTAAATATAAGAATCAATTGCTTTCTGAAACATATGCCTGCCGTGATACATGTATCAGTCACAATGCTGAAGAACAGTCCAGATAAGACAAGACAGGGAGTACAGGGCATGGAATGGAACTTCAAAGGAAATGAGAGATCCAAGACACAAAATCAAATTATGAATGTCAGCCTCTATTTTGAATGTATCAATATATGTATTTTCAGTAGCCTGTTTAATAAATATCTCCGAAACAAAACACTCAAAGAAATAACTCATTTCCCAGAATCTACTTTTCTTATCATTTATTAATATTGTATGGTCTACATCTACTTCTGGATGAAGGCCAGGAAATGCTATAAAATGGTCTGTAAGGTGCATTCTGTAAACACAGGAGCTTGAGACAGAGATTGTTGGAGTTTTAAGTGTTAGATAAAGATTAATTCAATGCACAGTCTACAGTAATATTTTTAACAAGGAAGTTTCAGATGTTTCTCTTTATAAGAGAAATGGAAAGCCATGGGTGAAACCATACATACTTTTCTTTGTTAGTCCCTGGAAACACTCTTACACTGTTAAAATATTTGAAAATTAGATGAACTGGCTCTTATCCACTGCTGAAATGAATTCACTATTGGTTTATTATGGGCAGGATGACCTTTGAAAATGTTTTCTTTGGAAAAAAAATGAATAAAAGAATGGCCAAGGTAAAGTGACAGCTGTGACAGACATACCTGTACAGCTGTCACTGCCAAAAGCATATTCATTTTGCAAACACTTTAATCTGCTCTCCAGATTACTCATTTACTCATAATTACTTAGAATGGTAGCTGTAATTTTTGTCTTGTGAACCCTCCATGTGAACTCGTAGGTAATGAAAGGGAAGAATGAGTGGTTTACAGAATCACACAGAATTGCCTAGATTGGAAAAGACCTTTGAGATCATTGAGTCCAATCATTAACCCAACACTGACAAGTCCTCAACTAAATTATATCCCTAAGCATTATGTCTACATGACTGTTAAATACCTCCAGGGATGGGGACTCCACCACTGCCCTGGGCAACCCATTCCAGTGTCTAATAACCCTTTCAGTAAAGAAAGTCTTCCTAATGTCCAATATAAACTTCCCTCAGTGCAACTTGAGGACATTTCTTCTTGTCCCATCACTTGTTCCTTGGGAGAAGAGACTGACCCCCACTTCTTTACAACCTCCTTTGAGGTAGTTGTAGAGTGCAATAAGGTCTCCACTCAGCCTCCTTTTCTCCAGGTTTAAGTAACAATATACAATAGTTTACCACCATTCTTAGCCCAGATGGAGAAAAAGAAAAAATAGGACAAATCCTGTTATTATTTTTTGTTCTCATTAATATTTTGATCTATAGAGCTCTTGACATTGCTCTTGGGATACCATGATTAAAGACAACAAAATACTCTCAATTGTTATATATAAATTATTTAAGAAAAAAGACAATTTAAAAAATAAAATGAAATGTAAACATCCTAGAGGCTTTTAAGTTTTCTTCTTGAAAAGCTTTAAGTTGGGATTAGTCATTTGAGACATTGTCTTTTGTTTCTTTCTTTTCTCAAAAGCAAATTTAAAGTATAATAGCAGTAGAGAGTAGTAAGGATATCATGATATCCTTGACAACTGAGTATATTACACAAATAGACAAAGAAATCACTCATGTGTTAGGGCATCCGAATGCTTCTTGGTTTGTCATCAATATACAAGATTGTTTTTGAAAGAGCCATGCTGTATGCACCAAGTCAATAAAACTGAGAATACAGCTAACTGGGTCAGTCCAAAAAAATTCTGGAATTTTTCATTAAAATGTCATTGCTTCTCTTCCAGCTTCCGAAGCCAATATATACAAATGAATGACAACGCAGCATTCACGAAGCACTGTGGTGGTTTATATGGAAGTCACTGATGCAGGTTCTACCCAGATTGCAATTTCCAGCAGGTATTGTGAAAGCTTAGGTAAAATGAAAGCTGTCTTGGCATGAAATGACTGCTATTTAAATACAGTAGAGAAGGTCAGCCTTTTCATCTCAACTTTTTGTACAAAAGAGGACTAGCACACACCTATTTTTAGTTACTTCCACATCTTTATTTTGGAGGAGACAGAGAAAAGCAAGGGTCAAGATGAACATGGGGTCAAGGCTGCTGAGACCAGGGGTTCAGCAGCTGCTGGAGAGTCCTTTGTGTGTGTGTGTTTGTTAGGAACAGGTGCTTGGACTCACTTCTGGCTGGACAAAGGGTAGGGAATTGCAACAGCCTGGCTTTATTGCAGAGAGCTGCAAGGACTCCTCTAGTGCAGAAAGTCCACTGGGCTTTGTCTCTGGTGGACTGGGAAGGAAAAATCCCCTGGGTTCTGAAGCCTTCCAGAGCTGGAGCCCCTTAAAACACAGAAGCATAAAGAATTTATTAGAGGAAAATTCAGATGCTGGTTTATAATCCAGTCTAAGAAAATCACACCTCTGTCTACTTCCTTAAAACCAAGATATTAAAACCAAGATATGTTCTCAGTATTTTCATCCCTTATGAAGTATTTTTAGTGATTTGGATTGATAGATATTTAGATTGATTAAATATAAGCATCTTTCATGGAAGAGTCCAAACAAATTGATCTCATCTTTCTCACTTTTCAATCCCAGTTGCTATATTTTGCAGTTAAACAATATGATTTATGTATATTCATTGATAAAAGTCAAAGTTTCAGTTAAATATAAAAAATGCATAATTTTAAAATGTTTTAGCCATTTTGCATTGTCTTCTGTTATATCACAACAAAAAGATTCAAACCAGGAATTCTGAGAGGGACTGCATTAAAATGTATGTGTGATTCATGTATAATATTACTATATAAAGAATATAGCCTAATAGATCTTGAATAAAAATGTAATTTATAATAGTCTCTGAAAATCACAGAATCACAGAATGTCAGGGATTGGAAGGGACCTTGAAAGATCATCTCGTCCAATCCCCCCCGCTGGAGCAGGATCACCTAAACCAAGTCGCACAGGAACACGTCCAGGCAGGCTTTAAAAGTTTAAAATCTGTGTATCCTCCTCACCAGAATGAAGCTCCACAGAATATTGCCTTCTTTTACATTGAATACAACCACATGATAACCAGTGAGGTCTAACACTTTGTCTTCATGCCCTGCATATGCTTACTACTGTATATTATTGCACCTCTAAAACTTTCAGTGATCAAGGGGTCTTTCTTTGGTAATTTTGCTGTTTGGTAGCTTCATCTCTTGGCAATCACCTAGAGTAAATCTAAAGTCTTTCATCTTTTGGGGCAACGGGTATAAGCCAGAACAGAGGAGGTTCCACATAAATATGAGAAGAAACTTCTTCACAGGGAGGGTGACAGACACTGGCACAGGCTGCCCAGGGAGGTTGTGGAGTCTCCTTCTCTGTAGACATTTAAAGCCCGCCTGGACGTGTTCCTGTGCAACTTGGTCTAGGTGATCCTGCTCCAGCTGGGGGATTGGACTAGATGATCTTTCGAGGTCCCTTCCAATCCCTAACATTCTGTGATTCTGTGGTTTGCAATGTCTCAACTACTGACACACTGAAAGTGAAACCACGCTGAAAGAGATAGTTCTTGCTCTCAGTGATTTCTGCATTGATGAAGATGTCATGAAGAGAAACTTCAGTGTACTGGTCATCATCCTTTGTAGGATTTCTATTCCAGTGCATTTCAGTAGAAGAGCATAAAGATGATTCTGTGTAAATATATAAAGCAATGATCAAACAAAATGTGTCAGAAACTAGTGGTCTTGGGGTAGTCACAGCTACTGGTTATCCAGCACAACGTCTGGATAATTTACACCTGCTTGGTACTGTGTAGCTAATAAGTTGAGACTGGCTATTATTTAAGACTGTTCAGTACTTACGATGATATTAGGAATTTAATTTCATTCCTATCTCTTACCTCCTTGAGTACTGCTGCTCATCTGACCAGATTGCCTGTCAGCTTCAGCAGTTTAACAAACTCAACCAGCAAGATGATTTTATCAGCAGAACTGGGAATTCACAACAAGATGGCATTAAATTCTGAGAGTATGACAGTTCCTCTTACAGATTATCTGTCACCCAGCCAATGGTGACTTTAAACAACAGCAGTGACAGGACGCAGGCCTTGACTAACTCACGTGTCTATGCTTTTATCTCAGGTGAATTTCATTTCCATTACTGAGTTTTACTAGCAATAATATTGTTTTCCAAGGATCTCTGAGTTCTTTCATCAGATTGTACAAGCTTGCTAGCTGCACTACACCAAAGATACCAGGTTTAAAAAATTGGGGTTTTTTAAATTTATACATCTAAATGAACAGTCTTAAGATGAAGACCTAGTCAGTAGTGAATCAAGTCCTTTACTGCAGTGTATGTTTTTGATTTCAGATGCTATGAAAGAATTAAATATTTTCCTTCCTTGAAAGGATGCCCTTAGAGTGACATCTTTATTCAATATATTTGTTCTTGAACATGAGAAGAGCACCGTTGTTCCTTTCAGTCAGCAGGTTATATATTAGTGTGCTAGATGTTCTGAAAGAAAGAGTCTAAAGAATGGCAGTATTATCAGTATCTCAAAAGTAGTACTGTAAATTTCCAATTGCTTTTCATAAATTCATTCTTTAACACTTTCCAAGGGTTTTGTGTCTTCCTTTCCTGCTATTTCCTTTTCACTAGAAGTCCTTCAGACAGAAAGTCTATGGCTATATTATCAAAATGTAACGGCTCAGAAGGTAACACTGGTGGGAGTGCACCTGTGAGGACAGGAACAGCAATAAGATCTGTTTGCATATCAGAAGCTGAGACATAAAGGACTTAAATGACAAATCAGCTTAAGTTTAGACATTTGAAATTAAATCTAGAATCTGGAGCGAAGGGTTTCTCTGCACTGAGGGAGACAAATCTCCCCATAATAGCACCTTAAACTTATATCATGTCAGACACTCTGCTGGGACTCAAATCCAGTGTGTAAGTTTCTACTTCCAAACACTGAGGAAATTTCCATCTTTTGAATGAAGTCTTAAGAAGAATAGCGAGATTTGACTTAATACTATCTGTTATCCAATAAACGTAAGCCAGAAAGTGTGCTTTAACAAAATGTTTAATTGTAAAATGGCATGGTCTATTATTCTGGTGGCTTGAGAGAAAGAGAAAATTTGGACGGCTCTCTAGTTCAATACTTGGCATTCTTGTTGGAGAACTCTGAGGCTTAAAGTTGAGATATTAATTGACTGAAGTGCTTAACTCTCAGATATTTTATTATTAATGTATCTAAAATGTCTGGACACAAACCATCCTAAAAATCGCAGATGTTCACAGCCTTGATCAGGATATAAACTGCATTATTAAAAAATACTGAGATTATTTTTTCTAGGTGTCCTGGTTTGAGCTAGAACAGAACTAATTCTATTCAGTGATTTTCCTTTTCAGTTAAGTTACCCCAAGTAACTGCCCTTTCTGAAGATAACAGGAGAATTTCACCGACAGTTTCTGCTTCTAGCAGTGATAATACTCCATGTTTAGAGTTACTACCAAGGGTTGGTGTGTGCAGAAAGGCTCTTGCTTAGACTTGCTCCTGTGCAGAACAAGGTCACAGCTCAATCTTGTGTGCCGTTGGGGTGCTGTAAAGCAAGAGGCCACACCTGTTGGGAGGAACAGCCAGGACAGGTGACCCTAAACTGACTAACGAGGGATTCCAGCCCATATACGTCATATTCAGTATAAAGCTGAGGGATCATGAGGGTCAATCTCTTTTCGATGACCGGCATCCAAGGAGGACTCTGTCCATTCTGCCTTTGATCTTGATCTGTGTGTTCCTGAATCCAGTTCCAGAATCCAGCTCCTGAATCTGGTTCTGCCACTGAGTCCAGTCTGGGACTTCCCCTGTGCCTGCTCCACAGCATCAGTGGTGACCATAATGTAGTTATNCTGCATTGATGAAGATGTCATGAAGAGAAACTTCAGTGTACTGGTCATCATCCTTTGTAGGATTTCTATTCCAGTGCATTTCAGTAGAAGAGCATAAAGATGATTCTGTGTAAATATATAAAGCAATGATCAAACAAAATGTGTCAGAAACTAGTGGTCTTGGGGTAGTCACAGCTACTGGTTATCCAGCACAACGTCTGGATAATTTACACCTGCTTGGTACTGTGTAGCTAATAAGTTGAGACTGGCTATTATTTAAGACTGTTCAGTACTTACGATGATATTAGGAATTTAATTTCATTCCTATCTCTTACCTCCTTGAGTACTGCTGCTCATCTGACCAGATTGCCTGTCAGCTTCAGCAGTTTAACAAACTCAACCAGCAAGATGATTTTATCAGCAGAACTGGGAATTCACAACAAGATGGCATTAAATTCTGAGAGTATGACAGTTCCTCTTACAGATTATCTGTCACCCAGCCAATGGTGACTTTAAACAACAGCAGTGACAGGACGCAGGCCTTGACTAACTCACGTGTCTATGCTTTTATCTCAGGTGAATTTCATTTCCATTACTGAGTTTTACTAGCAATAATATTGTTTTCCAAGGATCTCTGAGTTCTTTCATCAGATTGTACAAGCTTGCTAGCTGCACTACACCAAAGATACCAGGTTTAAAAAATTGGGGTTTTTTAAATTTATACATCTAAATGAACAGTCTTAAGATGAAGACCTAGTCAGTAGTGAATCAAGTCCTTTACTGCAGTGTATGTTTTTGATTTCAGATGCTATGAAAGAATTAAATATTTTCCTTCCTTGAAAGGATGCCCTTAGAGTGACATCTTTATTCAATATATTTGTTCTTGAACATGAGAAGAGCACCGTTGTTCCTTTCAGTCAGCAGGTTATATATTAGTGTGCTAGATGTTCTGAAAGAAAGAGTCTAAAGAATGGCAGTATTATCAGTATCTCAAAAGTAGTACTGTAAATTTCCAATTGCTTTTCATAAATTCATTCTTTAACACTTTCCAAGGGTTTTGTGTCTTCCTTTCCTGCTATTTCCTTTTCACTAGAAGTCCTTCAGACAGAAAGTCTATGGCTATATTATCAAAATGTAACGGCTCAGAAGGTAACACTGGTGGGAGTGCACCTGTGAGGACAGGAACAGCAATAAGATCTGTTTGCATATCAGAAGCTGAGACATAAAGGACTTAAATGACAAATCAGCTTAAGTTTAGACATTTGAAATTAAATCTAGAATCTGGAGCGAAGGGTTTCTCTGCACTGAGGGAGACAAATCTCCCCATAATAGCACCTTAAACTTATATCATGTCAGACACTCTGCTGGGACTCAAATCCAGTGTGTAAGTTTCTACTTCCAAACACTGAGGAAATTTCCATCTTTTGAATGAAGTCTTAAGAAGAATAGCGAGATTTGACTTAATACTATCTGTTATCCAATAAACGTAAGCCAGAAAGTGTGCTTTAACAAAATGTTTAATTGTAAAATGGCATGGTCTATTATTCTGGTGGCTTGAGAGAAAGAGAAAATTTGGACGGCTCTCTAGTTCAATACTTGGCATTCTTGTTGGAGAACTCTGAGGCTTAAAGTTGAGATATTAATTGACTGAAGTGCTTAACTCTCAGATATTTTATTATTAATGTATCTAAAATGTCTGGACACAAACCATCCTAAAAATCGCAGATGTTCACAGCCTTGATCAGGATATAAACTGCATTATTAAAAAATACTGAGATTATTTTTTCTAGGTGTCCTGGTTTGAGCTAGAACAGAACTAATTCTATTCAGTGATTTTCCTTTTCAGTTAAGTTACCCCAAGTAACTGCCCTTTCTGAAGATAACAGGAGAATTTCACCGACAGTTTCTGCTTCTAGCAGTGATAATACTCCATGTTTAGAGTTACTACCAAGGGTTGGTGTGTGCAGAAAGGCTCTTGCTTAGACTTGCTCCTGTGCAGAACAAGGTCACAGCTCAATCTTGTGTGCCGTTGGGGTGCTGTAAAGCAAGAGGCCACACCTGTTGGGAGGAACAGCCAGGACAGGTGACCCTAAACTGACTAACGAGGGATTCCAGCCCATATACGTCATATTCAGTATAAAGCTGAGGGATCATGAGGGTCAATCTCTTTTCGATGACCGGCATCCAAGGAGGACTCTGTCCATTCTGCCTTTGATCTTGATCTGTGTGTTCCTGAATCCAGTTCCAGAATCCAGCTCCTGAATCTGGTTCTGCCACTGAGTCCAGTCTGGGACTTCCCCTGTGCCTGCTCCACAGCATCAGTGGTGACCATAATGTAGTTATCTTTAGCGAGGCAGGATGGGGACAGGGGAGGTTGGGTTTGATATTGGTTCTGTATATATTTGCATATATTTCATTTTATTGTTATTATTTGCACTGAAGAAGTTTTATTTTTCTTTCCAATCCATAAGTTGCTCTCACTTATTCCCTTTCTCTTCCCTTTGGGGAAGAGGAAAGAAAGCCAAATTTCAAGAGACCACAAAAACTTCTGCAAAGAAGTAAACTGAATTGTCATCCAAAAATTAATATAATAAGGCAAGATGGAAACAATTGCAAAGAAACCTGACAACCTAATATGCTTTTATATTGAAGACCCCAGTGCCTAGAACATGATGTACAACATATGCAAATCAATTAGTGTTCCTCTTTGTTAGAATAGATTCATAGTTGCACAGCTTTTTATGTAGAGAAATACTAGGATTCAGCTCATCAGAGCTGTGTAAATACCTTGTTCCCAATAGGCTGCTTCTTCACCGCAGCTAAAGGACGGGCAAGAATTCATGAATTTCTTTTCTGTGTGGTGGTGTTGCAGAAGAATGATTTTACCTAAATCACTTGCTATAGAGTTTTGTTTTAAGTGGAAGGCACCTTACTCAGATGAAAGCAGCAATATAATTTATTAACAGTATTTATTACTTTGATAAGGTATAGCAAGGAATCACAGAATCACAGAATGTCAGGGACTGGAAGGGACCTCAAAAGATCATCTAATCCAATCCCTTAGCCAGAGCAGGATCACCTAGATCAGGTCACACAGGAACACGTCCAGACGGGTTTTAAACCTCTCCAGAGAAGGAGACTCCACAACCTCTCTGGGCAGCCTGTTCCAGTGTCTGTCACCATCACTGTGAAGAAATTTCTTCTCATATTTATGTGGAACCTCCTATGTTCCAGCTTACACCTGTTGCCGCTTGTCCTATCATTGGATGAATCACAGAATCACAGATACAGGGCTTACAACTGTAATTTTAAGGCACATTAAGTATTGTCCACTGCACACCTCTGCTTAAGTCTTCCCTCAGAAGTTTCTGTATGCGTGTCATCACAACAGCCCCAGAATTATATTAATGAAACATCTTCCATTCAAATTGCCTTGTCCTTCCCAAAGATGTCTCTTTTATATGGGATCTTAAAGCCTATTCATTGGCCAGTATGCATTTCATCCCAGGATACTCTAATTCTACACAAGTTTGGGAACACTCTGACCTGGAAACACATGAAGAACAGGAATTGAGGTTCAATTTGATTACAAGGTCACTACATTACTTGATTAAAACATATAATTATATATGTGATGTGATTTCAATATGCATGTAAATCAATGTTTGGGCACAGTAAAATTATTTGGAATAGGGTTAAAGTGACTGTCATGGGGGGTTCTATACCACCTCAGGTGTCCAGGTATAAACAAAAGCATCCACCATTCTGCACCTCAGTATCACTAAAACTGCCGAAAGTCCAAAATTCAGATCCCTAATAGATTTTTCTTCAAAGGTTTTGCCCATGGAAGAGACCACACTGGAGCAAGTACCCACCGCAGACTGTGGAGGGCTCCATGATGGAGTGAATGGATATTCCTGAAGGAAATGTTGCCTGTGGAGTCCATACTAGAACAGTTTTTTGTCTGAAGGACACTATGACCACACTATGAAAGGAAACACACAGCCAAGAGGAACCACCAGGTACCAACTGTGACCTCCCACTCCTCACCCCTCTGGGCTGCTTGCTGCCAGAGAGGAGTCCAGAGGGAGCAAGTGAAGCTGAGCTTGGGAAAGAAGGAAGGAAAGTGTTGTTTTAGTGTTTGCCTTTTTGTTTCTTGCTACCTTAATTAATAATTAATCACCATTAAATGCTTATTTTCATTGGTGATAAATTAAATTAATTTTCTTCAAGTCAAGCCTTTTTTTTCCCCCACAATGGTTATCAGAAAACAATCTTGCTATATTTATCTCAACCCACAAGATTTTTCATCTTAATATGTCCCCCTGCCCACTGAGGAGGGGGGAGTGAGTAAGAGACAGGGTAGGGGCTTGGCTGTAAGCCAAGGCTAACTCACCATGTGTGTCACACTAAGCCTGTTTTTCCCCATTATATCAATTTATATTTATCTGTGTTGAATTTCATTTGACATTTTATTGCCTAGATACTCTGGATGGCCTCTATGGTCCTTCTGAAATTCTTCACAGTCTGTCCTTTTCCCAAGTGCCTTAAATAATGTTGGATCATCATCGTTCACATCATATTATCACCATACAGATCATCCCCCTTCTTTAGGTCATTTCTTAATATATTATACAGAATGAGTTCCAGGACAGACCCCTGCACAATTCCTGTGATGACCATCCTGCATCACAAGAAATGACCTTTTACTGATATCCTTGAATTCTTGTGTTGTAACCAGATTAATGCATGTTAGGGTCTTCCCTCTCATCCCATGATATTCGATGTCCTTACAGCCTGTTAAAGGTTAAAAGTTAAATTTCATAGGAAATGAAAATAGACTACATAGTTCCTACCACTTAACCCATATGTTTCATGACCTCTTTAAATGCACTCTGCTGAAGCCATGATGACCCTTCTAAAAAAAAAAATTAAAATTATCCAAGCATCTGGTAATTCTAAAATTTCATAGTGTTCCTATTTCCACTGGAAATCTTGTGTTTAAAGGACTGTTAGTCCCTGAGCACATCTGGAAACTTTCTAAGTACTGGTCTCTCATCTCCCATCTTTTTGTCTTCAGATACCATAAAGTTTTGAGCAAGAGGTTATATACTATTACTACTAACACATTCATTTCAGCTGTGAGCTCCTGCAGAACTCTAGAGGTAACATCACCTGGTCCTGCTAATTTCTTAGTGTTCATTACATCTATTTGGAGTATAACCTCTTCCAGAGCTGCTTTCACAGATATCCAGTGTTACAGTGATTAGAGCACTTCACAGTCTGGGAAATGACACAACATAGCCAGAGAATCCCATGTTGGGTTCTGGTCCAGAAACATTTCCTCTGCCTGTCTGGGTGCAGTGTAGGAGATTTTTCTCAAAACACCACCATGGACTGGCACAAATACCACTGTAGACAGAGACTTTAGTTCTCCCTTTAATTCAGTATATTAGTGGTGTACCTGGTTGTGGGATATCTGGTTTTTATTTCATCCTTTGCTGGTCAGGGTTAAAACCCAAACATCAAATATTTTGAAACCTGTATTTTAGGTATTCA
Organism: Brachypteracias leptosomus; assembly: GCA_013401335.1. Classification (NCBI taxonomy): domain Eukaryota; kingdom Metazoa; phylum Chordata; class Aves; order Coraciiformes; family Brachypteraciidae; genus Brachypteracias; species Brachypteracias leptosomus. The sequence continues at coordinate 29,080 of VYZX01018852.1, read as the reverse complement.
AGAAGAGACTATTAAGCCTCCTGCTGAAACTACCAGACTTAAGAGAAAAACTAAATATTCATTGGGTAAAAGACTCTATGATCCCAGTGATTAGGGTATTCATGTGGCAGGGGAGATGTGAGTTCCTGACATTCTAATGAATATTTACATAATTTTGTGTGAAGTATTCACTGGAGCAGAAACAGCAAGTTGCCTAATCACTTACCTATAGAATCATAATTTTCTCGCCTTTCAGCTCAATTAATTTTTAATCGTGCCTCACAAAGAGGAACAGCCTCAAGAGGAAGAACTGTCTTCATAGAATGTCCTAGCATTTTAAGTGTTTACCTAATGTTAGTTTTCAAAGTCCCTCAAAACCTAAAGAGATTTAAACCTGTTCACAATTTCTCAGCATATGAGACAAAGAAGGAACTCTGCTATCATCACTACTTTTTTTCTCTGGTCATAATTTTTGGAAAAAGCCATACTTTTTAACCATTTTTGTGAAGAGGTTCAGTATTTTGAACCATAAATGGAAAAGGTCATTACAATCTCTGAGTACAGCTTATTCCTCACTTTGCTTATGCCTTGGTTCCTGGCTACACTTGGTGGTCTCCCATCTTGTTGTTTTCTAGCATTTCTGGTACAAATTCTCAGTGTTTCTGCCCATTTTATCCAGGAGGCATTTTGGAATATTTAGGAATCTGGGGAACTGGGAGCATCTCAAGATTCTAAATGACAGCACTGCTCTAGGTAGAACATGACAAATACCTCTCTGTGCTTTGTGGTGTTTCATTTGGGCTGCTCTGCTTGCTGCTATGAGGTTACTTCCATCAGCAGGCAGCAAATGCAGTGAAAAGCCTCATACAAAGAAGATATTCATAAATAAGCAAAAGTGGCCCTGGAGTAGAGATATTATCAAATGTGCTCCCCATTCAGAAAATGTCAACGTGTTAATGTTAATCTACCAAATAAAACTTCAACTAAATTCCCAGAAAAGAAAGGTGACGGGGAGGGAGAAATGTCAAGAGTTCAACTTTTCTGCCCAATGTGGGCTAGGACAAAGTTTAGAAAAACTTGTCACCATCACAGCTCACCTGTCCTCAAAATTAGAAGTCTAGTATATTCATGACAAAGGAGGGAAAAATTAAATGGNCCTGCAGCATGAGGGCTGTATGGGGAAAATCGGCTCAGACAGACCCACTACAAAGCTATTATAGAATCATAGAATGTTGTGGGTTGGAAGGGACCTCCAAAGGTCATCTAGTCCAACCCCTCTACAATAATAGGGACATCTCTAACTAGGTCAGGTTGATCATTATGTGGCTTTTAGGTCTGAAGTTCTGTAGTTCAGTCCTTGTGCATTATCTGCACTGCTAAACGTGAAGCCAAAGGTTTGACTTAGGCTTATTCCTTACCTGTTTATTTGTTTTCTTTTTTAACAAGAGCTGACGTAATTCCCTTTTGTGGGGCAGGCTTTTCTCACACCAGAGATTCATCATTGACACCAAACCCTGAGTCCTGCTATGCTGTAAACATAAACTAGAGACTTCACTGTGATTTGAGATCCTGGAATGAATTGCATTGATGAAGCAGGGGGAATTCAGAAGCTGGCTGACTACAGGGAGAGAGCCTGTTTGTGTGACACTTAAAGTATTTATACTCCTGTATTAATTACCTTGTCTGGCAAATGCAGTTCACCCAGATGAGCTGTTATCTAGACACCTGTACCCGCTTGTTGCAGTGATATCTAGGCAGTGTCCTTCTCATAGGTGTCAAGATTTTGAGCTTGTGCTTTTATTACCATGGTTTTGCCTTCAGCCTTATGTTTAGTCACGGGTAAATTAATGTAGTACTCCTTAATATGTCTAGTGCTTATTTCCAACTGCACCCTCTCACTTTCAAAGCAGGGTGTCATCTGCCAAAGCAGGAAAGTAGTGGCACGTATCCAACAGTACAGAAACAGAAAATCTGTTTATCACTACAGACAGCGTGTATAGTTATTTTACCCCTCAGGGTAAAACACAAGCATAAGTACTTATTTCTGATGAGGAGAGGAGTAGTCAGAATAAGAGGCTGACGTAGACAAGATTTGGAGGGTCTTTCCCCTTTTACTGCAACAAAAATGAGAAACTTGGTCACTCTCACAGCTTCAATAAATGGTTAATTATCTTCAGCAATGTTAAATACAAGACAGAGGGGAAAAAATCCCCAAAACACAACAAGAGCATCTGAGATTTTGTGGAGAGAAAGGTTCAGTACCTATAATTAATTTTGCACTGGGATTCTCTTTTCCCTGTGACACAGTGAGCAAGGCATCTAGCACATTACTCAAAAGACCTCAGCCCAAAACCTGACATTCTGACTGGTCTTTGCCTCACAATTTCAAATCTTCAATCTTGAAAATTACTACTCCATCTCAGGCTACATTTGAGCACATTTTGTATTTTAAGCATAACTTTTCCATTTGTCCCCTTACTTCTGAAAGCAGGGAGCAGCCCAGCACCTGACTCATGCCCAAGTCTATGAAGAGTTTCCAAAGGAGGCTTTCTGCTGGCTTAGTTGCCCAAGGGACCCCACTTTACAGCTATTGTAAGCCACGTACAAAATGTGCTTATTGGTTCCTATATGCCCCAGAAAATGTAGTAGCGGCTGCTTTTCCAGGGCAAACTCATTGACATGATGGGGACGCTTTCATGCAGCAGATTAACAACCAGCAGAACTTTGGAAAATCTGTGTTCAGCTCTCCCCTCTGCTTAGCAGGACTTAACTCCTCACTTCTTGGTGTTTTTGGCAAGTTGCTTAGACAACAGATTCAAGGCTTCTTGGAGGGAGGGCAGGATGCATCAGCAGTGCCAGATGAAAAGCCTTGCAGTGTGCAAAGGAAGAATTCAGAATTCACTGGGCTGGAAAGAGAACATGAAAACAAGCACAACTCCAGTAGAAAGGCTGGGGATGTCCTTTGGGAGGACAGGAAGACTTCAGCTCCGCTTCCAAGGGCTGTTTATGTGGTGTTCCCAGTTGTGATTTCATAAAAAATGCATAATGTCCTAGCAGCAGGGATTGGGACTTCAGTCTGCTTCTGCCCATAGTCACCAGTGAGTGCTATAAACACTAGACTGTTCTGTGAAGTGGGAATTAAAATCACCTTTGGGGCAGCTGGGGCAAGTTAAAAGTTGTATCAGGCTCACTAATGTCTTCAGGTATTAGTAGAAAGACCATCAGCACAAATGATCTCCTCTATAGTTGTTCTCCCCAACACATGCTCCCTTTAACCAAGTCTTGGCAACAATACTATCCATATTTATCATCTCCAGACTTTCTTTTTCCAAGTCACTCCAGCAGAGTCTACAGAAGGTTCACAGAGAAGACACAGCTGGTATCTCAGCTGCCTGATTCCTAAATGGACTGAGCCAAAGACAGAGCAGCCTGCCAGCTCTCTGGAGCCAGCACTGCCTTCCTGTTCACAATCAGATTTATGCAAACATACTGGCATTGGTCTAAAAATACCTGGAATCAGTCAGGAGAGGCAGAGAGGTGTAAAAGGCTCATAACCTTCTCTCTCATCTCATTATATTCCTCTGCATCATGTGTGATAAAGCCACACAGTTAAACCAGGACTATGGTATTCCCTTGGCACACACCTATTTTCTGACAAAAAAAAAACCCCCAACAAACCCAAACAACCCAACAAAAACACAGGTGCTCTGTCAGAGAGGAAGAATTTCACTGTTTGCTTATTGCTGACAAGTATACACTGAACTTGTGACCACAGTCTGTTGGGAAGGATCAATGAACTGATACAGGGTAGGAAACATACTGTGTTTGTGTTTCCTGAGAGATAATCAATAGTTCCAGATAGAAATGCTGGGACATACACAGAAAATGAACTGCATCTCCTAGGAGATGAATGGCTCATTATATCTCTGATCAGTCATAAATAATTTTAGTAAATAGACTGGTAATTAAATTTGAATTATTAATTTTTGAGGGACATAAAGGATCAGACTGAAACATTCCTGTCTTTGGGGTTTATTAACTGCCTGAAGAAAAACATGAAAGCTGTTCCATAGGATGATACAAGGGGTTTATTGTTGATCTCTATATAAGCTGTAGGTTACCCACTGACTTGCACTTTGTGCTTTGCATGCAATAATGAATCTGCAAGTTTTTGGTCTTTTGCTGAACTAACAGGAAAGAAATTCTAAGGCTTGTGTCAGATAATATTGTCTGTAATATTAAATCAAATCATAATCTTCCTTTTTGCCAAAGAAAGGAAGTTATTCTTAGTTTTTCTTATCTCCACATTAGTCTTATAGATCTGTATATTAGGTTTATATATAGGTCTATATATTAGGTAGACCTGGATATTATGAGGAAACAAAGCTATGTCCTACTGACCAGTCTCTTCACTATCAAGAATGAGGNATCTGCTGGCCACACTTCTTTTGATGCAGCCCAGGATGGGATTGGCCTTCTGGGCTGTGATTGCACATTGGTGGCTCATATCCAGTTTTTCATCCACCAATGAACATCTGTGTCTCTCCCTTGCTGATAGACCTATACATGGAGAGGCTACCAGGCAACACTACAGGCAGCTCCCCAAAAGTATTATGCACTAAAAATATAACTTAGTAACTTATTAAAAGCTATAGGTCAAAGAAAAATCTCTGAGCAAATATTATTAGTTGCAGATGTCTACAATTCCACAGGTGAATATTTTAGTTGTACAAAGGTACATTGGAAGTTCACTATCTGGGGTTCATTCTATCAAAATTCAGTAAAGGAGCCAACCTCTTAAGTAATTCAAAACACATGACAATCAATCAATTTTTCATAAGGCACTATGACCACACTAACTTTAGGAGGTTGTGGGGAGTATTTCTTTTACAGAGCACATAATGGCTCATTAGATCTGAAATTTATACTGGAGACTCCCTCATCAAAGCAGAATGCCCTTATTGATTGGATATATATACACAATTCTGTGATCAGCTTGGACTTTCATTATTACCCCATGGCAGGTAGGGGAGGAGCTGTGAAGAGAATATTTCTAGAGTTCAACGTTTCCCAAAGCAAATCCTCAGACAATGAAATTTAGGTGTTACCACAGATGTCCCTTCACACTGACACTGAGAGCCAGCTCTACGTCACCCATCTTCCAGCACATCTTATTTGTCTGCCTACCAGGAGTAAGGAAGCCTATTTCCCATGGATTGTGTCTCTAAATTTAATGCTATCATGACACTGTGATGAGAGAGCCTACAAACTCCTATTTGCATGACAAATGACAGTTTTGCCTTTTCTGAAGGTAACAACCACCCACAGTTGAACTTTCATAGAATCATAGAATGGTTTGGGTTGGAAAGGACCTCAAAGATCATGTAGTTCCAACCCCTCTGCCATGACAGGGACATCTCTCACTAGACCATGTTGCAATCTGGCCTTGAACACTCCCAGGAATGGAACATCCACAACCTCCCTGGGCAACCTGTGCCAGTGTCTCACCACCCTCAGGGTAAAGATTTTCCTTCTAATTTCCTTTCTTCCAGTTTAAAGCCATTATCCCTTGTTCTATCACTACAGGTCTTTGTGAAAAGACCCTCCCCAGCCTTCTTGTAGACCCCCTTCAGATACTGGAGATATTTTCAGATACTTTACATAAACAATAAGTTAAATGGGCACCTCTTTCATCTGGATTCCCCCCAAAACATTGGCTCTTACCCTGAATGGGGTTTTCTGTACCGGCACCAAAGTAACATCATTTTTGCACCACAGGTTTTGATCATTCCCCTGGAGTGGACCTATTGAGGCAGTTTGCATAATCATCTGAATTTCTTTTGCTAGATCCAACACAGAAACCAGCATGCATTTCTGTAAGATATATTGAAGAGTTTCGTGCTGTTCTATGAAGTAGTTCTAGGAAGGTTTATTATTGCCAGAGCACCATAAGTGAATAGAAAGCCTTGCAAACACATACAGAGATATAGTGCCTGCTGAGAGAAATTTACAGTGTCGTTCAGCCAAGTGATAAGAAATCAGGTATAAGAAAGTCGTGTTCATCAGGCAAAACACAACACTTCCTTTCTTTTTTTTTTTTTTAATGGTGTATTACTGTTCTGTCCATCTTTTTTGTTTACCTTCTACTATTTTTCTTTTCCTTTATAGAAGATGATGAAATCTGATGAGGAAGGGAAACCCACATATTTACATCAAGTAAATTCCACCTCCCCTTCTCTCCCAAGTTGTAGCTTTCCTGACCTCTCTAGAGAAAAGGACTGTGAAAAGATACTTGTATGATTTAGCCTGATTTCCATGCAGTAGAATTTCTGAACCTTTCATTTTGAAAGCTCTACAACATCATACCCTGCACATCCCACATCATCTGCTCCCCCCTTATTGCATACATAAACTACTCAGATCTGTGAGGAGATGAATACAGTTTAAAAGAGAGAGTTGCAGAGCAATCTCCTAAATGCTGGGAGAGAAATGCAAGACTTCAGTTCTGATTAGAAAGCTTTGCTGGTTAGTATCTGTGATTGATTGGCTCTGCTCTCAATGTATGTTTTAGCTTTAAGGAGAATCAAGTGATCCAGCTAAGCAATACAACTGGGGACACTAACTTCACAGAAAAATGCAGTTTGCCTTTTTCATTCTTTCATCTCTCAGATTCTCTTACAATGAAGTAAGCAATTTGCTTAAAATGAAGTTAACTAAACTGCATAGAGTATAAATTACGGAGCTATTTGGTTTATAAGGTAGAATCAATCTCTTTTTTTCTAGTATAGACCCTAATCTATACTTACTGGTTCTAACTACCTAGAGACAGTTATACTTAAATATCTGAAAAATTAAGCCTTAGTGAGTAAATGTGGGAGTTCAGGCTTGACAGGAGAAGCCCCCAACTCTTACCCCAAATCCACATTTTTATTAGCCTATAACTTCAATTGATTCATTGAACTCTGAGAAAATTCTTGCAGCATCAACCTACAAAAATTCACGTGAGACTGAGCAATTTCTGATGACAGAGTCTGCAACATGTGCTGTACACGCTCTGTAGTAACCCCAAATTACCTAAACCCAGGAACTTCATCTATATTTCAGGCTCAATGTTTATCCCAAGCGGAGGAGCACATTACTGAGCTGCCTCAGATAACAAAGGGTGAGCTCTCTCTGAAAGTGGAAGCTCTAAATGTGAAAGCTGAAAGGCAAAGTTAATGAGCTCAGGCCCGGAGAAGCACTATACTACTTTTTAGACCCAATCTATTACCTCCTCAGACTGTGTACTCTCCATACAGACCCATTGCTCCACTGGGAGACTTTAAGAAGTCCTTTTGGTTGTCCAGATGAACCTATATTTATGGGAAGCTCTAGGAAGAATTGCTAGGGCACCCAGAGTCTCTCTTTCTTCTTTGAGCCATTTTGATGTGCATAGCATAAGGCCTATGTTTTTAAGGATAGAAGACCACATTTTCTTCTCACACTGTTTTTCAGATGTGTAATTATAGTTATTTCAATGAAGTAGTTCCCAACTGATTTCTGAGTAGGTAAAAGAGAGAAGCAGCCTTGCCAAATGGCAAGAATATTGAAAATTTTGAAGAACTGGATTGTACTATTGCCTGATAGAAGAGACTGCTGAGTACCCTTGTACAAATCTTATCTTATTTCAATTTTACAGAAAGGAAATGACACCTTCTTATAATATGCTTTGAGATGTTCTGATGAAAATAGCTCTTTAAGAGCTAAGTGGTATTGCTATGATATTACAAGTGGACCACATGCAGCAACAAATCCTATTCTCTTGAATTTAAAAGGTTGTATTCCATTACTTTGTTTTTCTGTCTCATCATACTAGGTACATTGTATGGTTTGCTTATTACAACAGTAGAACCATGCTGAGGTTGTTTCCTGCTGAAATACTTCCTGGATCAGAATACATCTGAGATATTTAAAGATTTTCAGGTAACTAGCTACCTGTCTGCTTTCTCTACAGGAATACGTTATCACTGTGGCACTTGATTTCTGGCCTTTCTCACTCTCTGTTGCTACTTCTATCTGACTTTCTTATTTTAATGCAGAGCTGAAGCCCCAGAATACCTGAAACATGCTATTCTCATGGTTGTCATAGAACAAACTGAAAATTAAATTAATGGGAAACCAGCTACTTGAAGATTAACAGATTAGCTTTGCCCTCAAAAAGTTCAGAAAAATTAAATCATTTTCTTTGGGGCTAATCTGGATAAGCCAGAACTCCTTATCAGAACAGTTAGTGACCCTCACTGAGACCAAAAAGGTACAATAACTGTTTTAACAGGTGACTGCACAGTGACAAATGCACACTCACCACATCACTGGCCTTAGCTTTTATCTTTATTCTCATAGGGAAACTGCAGCTGCTGATATCCTTCAATACTTCCACTGAATTGACCTAAATGGGACAACATGCTCTACACAGAGGAGGTAATATAATGGAATATTTTGCTCTAGAACCATAACCTGCAAAGATTGGATCTCTCCTCCCCATTATTAGATGTGTCATTAAAGTAATTTCATCAGTTTCAAATTTGCTCCCATTAAAACTTCAGCAGTTCTGTTATTCCTGCCAAAAGACTGGGATTTTTTTTTTTCTCCCCTCGCTTTTCTCTCTCTTTCTCAGTTGTTGTGTCATCACATTTGGAAATAGAATAATTGTATTCAGGGGCTGGATTAACAGCCATGTGTACAAAGAGGAGAAACAAAGCCTTCTCCCTAAATAAACAGGAAGATCTGAAATCATCTGCATATTCAAATCCCAGAGATGCACAACAGTAGCAAAAGAAGGCTAATCTAATAAGAACAATATTGATTCTTGGACATTATTTCTATTATTATTAGATTAAAATTTGAGAAGAATTCTTCTCTTAATATTTCCCCGAAGGACTTAAAACAATGATCACATTACACTGGAACTCAGGCTCTAAAGAACTTAAAATTCATCTGGAGCTGTTCCAGTGAGAGTATAAAAATCCATTTACTTCACATCCTCTTAAATCCTCTTAGTGCCTTAACAGATTAGTGTGGAAGGGGGAAGTAACAGTTTTTATTTTAATTGAACTGGATGTTAGTTTTCTCAGCTAGGTTTGATGAAGAGGTGAGTTTTCAGGATGGAGTGGTGAGAGGTTTCATTCAGTTGTAGTCACTCTTAATGGTTTGACAAGTGCAGGGAAGGACTCTTTATGTTTTATGAATGCTACACTTTGTCACTGTCTGAAATGAAGCTTGGGGAACCATATTAACATTGGCTTTGTCATAGTGGTTATTTTGGCTGGGGAGAATTTGTGTATGGATTAACAGTGGCTCAGTTCAGAGAGGACTTAATCTACAGGCAGTTGTCCCACCAGCATGGGGAAGACTGAAGCATCAGAAAAATGTTGATGGCATCCCTGGAAGTGTTTAAAAACAAACCATACCTCTCTGTCTTGTGTCTCCCTTGTTGGGTCACACTTAACTCTGAGGTTAGTTTTAATTGACGAATGTGGTCAATTACTAGAGTTTCACACTTGGTCATGAAAGATTCACTGGACACAAGGTCAGTGCTCACCTTTTGATAATATTAAATTACAAATCAATTCACATTGTTCATCTCTATCTGTGAAGAGTCCAAGAAGCATTATTTTATACAATGACTAGACAGCTTCTTCAATCCCTTACCGTCATTCATTAAGAAAATCATATTTGACTCATTAGAATACAAGTATATACATCAAAGACTTTGAATTGAATAGAATTAAAGAAATATATTTATTTTCCTTCTTTTAAAAAAACTAATTAAGAAATAACTCATATCAAAAGAAACAAAATAAAAATTACAGATATTTACTTATGTAGGGAGGTTGGACAAGATGACCTCTAGAGGTCCCTTCCAGCCTGAAACATTCTATGATCCTATGAAAATCTTATTTCACAGAAATTCAATTCTCTCCATATTTCAGCTGTAGTGGCCAGTAGTCTTTAGCTGATTACAGTTGCTCAGCAAAGTTTCTTATCATCTGATTATAGTTTCTCAGCAAAGTTTTTTGTTGCTTTCTTGAGATACATGAAGCCAGGATTCAAATATACCTGTTTACTTGGCTTACTGTGTGTGGCTTTCATATCTACCTTCAGCAGGGCAAAAGCTAAGTGTTTAAACCCAATCTATCATATCTTATTCTATATGCTGTGGGCAGAGGCAGATGTCAGACCATATAGCATGATTTAGGCAGAAAACAACTTTCAAATGGGTCAAGCTGCATGGGAAATTACCCCCTTCTCCACCCCTTAGTAAAGTAATTTTATTTCTTCAGGTTCCCATCTGGAAAGAATGCAAAATGCTGATTACTCTGTTTCTCTGAATAACTGAAATCTATGAAAACCAGAAGATTTCCCCCCAGTATTGCTGTTTAGACTCAGTTTCAACCAAGCATCCCTCAGTTTAGAGTCAGCATCTGCTTCTGGCGTCACCTTGTCAAGAAATATGCAAGTACCTCATCTTATCAAGGTGTATCAGAAAGAGTAGTTTAAATCAATATGGCTATTTAGGACTTCTGAGAATGAAAGATAAAGTACATCTGTATATTGATAATGACATTCATATATGGCCTTTTTGCTCTTATTGAAAGGGGAAAAACAGGTACAATATAGAGAAAGGGTGCATTTTGATTAAAAAAAAAAACCCTACACACAAAAACCACCAAAACAACTATAAAAACAAACAAGCAAACAAAAACCAAAACAAAATAAAAAAGAAAGGTAACAAAAGCAGGAAAATAAGCCCTCCTAAGAGTTCAGGGAAGCCACAAAAAAAGTGTCAGCCCCCAGAAACCAATTAATTGAAAATTGGGTGAACTTTAGATTCCCTGCAGATTGCTAAGAGGGTCTGGCTTGCAGCCATGGTTATGAGTCACTCCAGTTCTATTGGTATAATTACTGTTGCCGCCAGGCAAATCATCTCAGACCTTTCACTGATCTCTTGCCTGAAACAATAATCCTCTAGCCCCCCACCACCAGCAGATTTTGAGATGTATATCACCAGCCTCCAGCTTTCATCTAAATTGGCTCTGTAGTTTGACATCTGACTGCAGCCTCCTCACCATCACCTCGTCAACCAGCAATGACAGGAAATTTAAACCACAGCACATAAATTACTTTTAACCAGATGAAAATTCAGCATTGTCATGAGTCAGAGCAATGAAGACTCAGCAGTTCTGTGAGGAGGTGTTGGCTATGATGCCTTTTGCTCTAGGACATTTGCTATTTCCATTTGGCAAGGCTGAAGGACTGGCAAATTCATCCTCACAGGACCACTGCTGTGAAACTTGTCCATTGCTTCTCAAATGCACCTTGTATGAACAAGAAAAGCAAGAGCTATGAGAGGTGTCTTATGCTTCCTTTTTGTCTCTCCCAGGAAAAATCTGCCTAAAACTAAGAATCTCCAAGGTGCCAGAATGCCTTACTTAATGGCTGTTATTAACTAGGCAGTTGTTACAGGAGGAATAAGTAGCAACTTAAATATTACAAAATTAATACAGTAAATTTATGTACTAGCTCCAAATCTGACATTATACCTGCTTTATGTCTGAATCATTGCCAGTCATATACACTGGTGAAAGGGGAGCATAGTGGTCAGAAATACTCTGTGCCACAGGATGCAAATCCACCTGTATCTCAAGCAGAGCAAAGGGACTGAGTTTCTATCCCATAGCATCAGTAGAGTTTCAATGATCTCAATTTCAGCATGCTTCTGGCCCTTGCAGACTAAGGACTTAGATGGTTTCTAATTTGGAGCATATAAAATAATAATGATAAAAATCCCTCCCTTTAGGGTTTTGCATGTAAGGGGTAGAAAAACCTTATTTATTAGAGACTTGGAGATAAATCTTAGTGAATCATTACCCCAGGTTCTGGGAAACAAATCACAAGGCCAGCAAAACCTGACCATTTACATTACTGAGAATGGTTTCGTATTTCTTTTCAAACAGAAAAAAATAAAATCAGAACAAACAAAACTTGGGCTTTTTTTGTGTGTTTAGAGCCTCTTCAATTCAGAAACAAACAAACCCAAAGTTCTCAAGGCTGAGGCATGTGCAATTTATTCTGCTTCTTCAACCACAAAGGGATCCTTTTCTGCCTTGTGGCTTGAAAACCTTCTGGTCATGAGTTTCAGGCAGAACTTCTTCAGTCTCGACATTTTCCAGTTTTGCCTGAGGAACTAGAACACAGTGAAGTCATTCAGGGTTTGCATAGGAAACCAGGCAAATGGGTAGTTTCATTTGTTCTCTTCTAAATCTTCAGGGACTTCAGGCACTTTAAAGCAGACAGTGCATTGCCTGATAGTCACTTCTGATAGTCTGATTGTACCTGCTTATTATTTATTTCTTTTCTTCCATCACCTACTTTGTGTTGTACCTCAAACTCACACTCATTCACATCTTTGAAGAAGGACTCAGGGTTAGTTTGGGGTGTTTTTTGGGGGGAAAGGGGGGACTGTATCACATCTTCTGAATGGGATTCTCTTATTTATATGTGCACACACACATTCATGTACAACCATATGCATGCATATTCATACTTAATTTAAAATAAGAACTGGAAGTATAAATTGTTTGTCTTAACACAATTTAAGAACAGACCACTTAATTATCCATGACAAGCATAGTCTGGAAATTACACAAAGAACAAAACATATATCTAAAATTAACTATTTTATAAGTAATTTTTACTCAGAAGACACTAAAGAAAAAGTGATGCATTTTGATGTAGTAAGAAATATATGCAGCATCAATAAAAAGACCTTGACTCTCATTATTCAGTTATTTCACTGAAAATAGTCAGGACTAATTTCCCATGTGTGTAAACAATATATGACCGAGATCCAAAATGAGCATCTTCTATATTCAGCATCTATTTTGCTGTTGGATTTCCTCTGGTGATGTGAACAATGCCACTTGCAAACACTGCTGCCTGGGATGTATTTTTTTTGAGGCCCAAATCAAATGAGCCACATCAGCAAATGGGCTACATGAGGGCGGTGGGGGAATTCACCTGCTCCCCTACCTGGTGATGTGGCCTAGAAAGAAAAAGCTGGTGAGGCAAAAATGTGTATGAACAGAGCACACAAGGTTTTTGCCCCCAGATGACTAACTCTAAAAGGGAAGACAACCACCAGCCAGATTAAACAGAAATTAAAACAGGGAATTATGAAGACACTTCTGAAAAAAGAAGGAGACATCTTGAAAAGAGGAATTAAAGATGGAGCAGACTGCTCTGGCTGGCAGCGTGTAGGAACCCTACTTCAACCTGCAGATGTGACCTCAAAGGGCTTTCTCACTGCTTGGAAATGTATAGGTGATCATTAACATCCTGTAAGTAACCAGGATTGTGGTTTATCTGCTGTATAGCTGATATTGATGCCAGATGGATAATTTACTGATTGCCAGTTAATTACATGTTGTTAATCAATCAATAAACCACTTCGATCCTCATTTATTTGAATTTACACAAGTGTTTGTTTTTTTCCTTGTTACCCTGATCCATGAAAGAAGGAATCATTACATCTACGTTTTAATATTTAACTGGGATGTTACCTGAGGAAATTAGTCTTCCTGAGCTCTCTCCCAGTAATCAATGGGATATCATGCTTCTAGATGGAGATTTATATTCCATACTGTGTGATCCCTATGACTATAGAAAGAGTCTATAGAAACCAAGCCTTTAGGAAAGTGACTTAAAACCAGGTGAAGTGCTGGGGCCTGAGTTGTGAGCCCTGAGTTGGAGTTGACCTGTGGATGAGTCACAACCCAGCAGAATGTTTTGTTTCCCCCACAGGCTTCAGGTTCCAGAGGCACAATCTGGCCCATCTATGTTTCTGTGGCTCTGCCCTCACCCAAGTGGTTGTGGGTGGGGTGGTGGGTGAGGCCAGGACTATATCAACCAGGAGCTGATCAGTTGGAGGAGCTGCCTGCTGGGTGTGGCTGGTTGCATCTTGCCGAGCTCTTTTGGTGGTGTCCTTCTGCATGAAGGGCCACTGAAGGAGCTATCTCTGTCCATTGTGTCCAGCAGGCAATGCTGGCACCACAGTGGGCAGTGGAGGAGCTGGGCCCACAGGAACCTGTGGCAGGATTGTTTGAAAGAAGACTTGTGAGGGAATGTTGCTGAGCTCAGCGTTGGGCTGTGTGATCAGGCAATTGATGGCAGCATAAAATGATAATGGCTGAACTGGCACAACACCCAGTGGTTGAACCAATGCTGGAGGGTTGGAGGAAGGTGTTACCCTCTAAGTGGGATCCACAACTTAGGAAGGCCGTCTGTTTGAAGACAACCACGGGCAGTCTTCATTCATTGAATAGAGCAGTAGTCAGAGGCTTTGATCAGAAGTTGAGAAAACTTGGATCCCAAATCTGCTTAAGAGTATTTGGACATATTATTTTGTGCAAATTACTTGATAACCAAAACTCTGACACCCCCTATGGCTGGTAGACAGTTTATTAATGCCTATACAAATGGATTAATGCTTGGGAATATCCTTGACATTGAAACCTGACTATACATATGTTTAAATTTTTCTTCTCTGGCACTGTTTTAGCCCATACGTTGTTTGCGTGGACATGTGTAGTTTGGAAGGAGTAAGAGGATTTGTTAACATGCCTTATTGTGAGACATTAATCCCAGGTACATTTAATATCACAGCATGCCCATAACTCTTTGCTCAATCTGAGCAAAGATTTGTTTATTGGAGTACACTAAATGAAATTTGGGCATTACTTTGCATCATGGAATACTACCAACCTACAAAAGTTATGGCTCTACTGAATAGCTCATCATTATATTGCGAGTACTTAGTGTCCCAGGCCCTGCAGATACATATTCTGTTATACCAGATCACCTTCATGAGCAAGCTAATGCTTACTAAGTTATAACAAGACTCAGAAAATTACACCTGTACACAGGTAAGGAAGTGAATCAGATGTGATCGCTGTTATCAAAGTCACCTGATAGACATCCTCTGTTGAGGCTGTGAACAAACGGTACCTGCTAGACATCTGCTGAGACTCAGAACACCACAAAACCAACATTGTGACAGTGCAAGCAAAGCAAGGGCCAACTCTAACTGATAATTCTACTCTGGTAAAAGCAATTTGTAACTATGAGTGATGAAGAACATTTGGGGTATTTTTGCTTAAAAGAGATCCTACACTAATCATGGCACTTTGCAGACATGTAGGTAGAGTCACCCCTGCCTTGATGGTTTCCCAAGAGACAGAAATATTAAGGGACCAGGACAAGACAACAAGTCAACCAGATACTAATCAGTGATAGACAAACAAACAGCATGGCATCAGTGGGGCTTCTGAATTGAGAATTAAACCTGAAGATCCACAACCGCCCAAAAAAGTCAGCAGCATGTTTAGCACTAACTGGCAATCCTGCTGACATTTTAGTGACCCACCCGTTGGGACCACAGATGATGAGAACTGAATGTGCACAGTGACTAAATGATCTTTTTTCTTCTGGCAAATCAGCAGGGGACTGAAAAGGAAATTTGCCGACTGCTTGCTATTCTCTGTGGCTAAATCCAGGGCTTCTCATGCTGCCTCCCACCGTGAACATAAATTCATTTGAAAAACAAACAAAATAGAAGAGGGAAAAATAGGCTCTTAATGCAAATTGCCTAGTACTAAGCAAATAAAGAGGCTAATAATAAGTGATAGCAATACAGACTCATGCCTTTGTCAAGAGAAATGAGAGTCTTCTTTGGTATCATTCACAGCTACAAATTAAGACATTACAGGCATTTCTTCCTCTTTTGTGCGACTGTGGATTATTAATCTTCACCCTTTTATGTTCATTTTCAGGTCAGCAAATTCTTTCGTCTGCTTTGGGTATCGTATAACAAGGTCACCTACTGACTTGGAGCTTTTTGAAGTGTCTTGCCTTCACCTCTCCTCCTTCCCTCCGCCTAAGTTCCCTCACACAGTCCCCACATGGTAAGTCAAGATTTAATGATTTAGGGTAAAATTGCTTTTAGGTTTTTAGGTTCCTGTGCAACTTGGTCTAGGTGATTCTGCTCTGGTGGGGGGACTGGACTAGATAATCTTTCGAGGTCCCTTCCAATCCCTAACATTCTGTGATTCTGTGAAGTTAAAAGCCCTCTGAGGTTTCTGGGAGGTTCAGCCTTGTAACATAGAACCTGTAACACAGATCCTATAGTGTACCTGAGAGGTCCTGTGTTGGTGAACCATCACCCAATTAATCACAAGGCACAAAATGCTCCTGCCTCACAAACATAAAAATGAGGTAGAAAGTAGACTTGGAGTGATCACCAAATTACAGCTATTCAATGAGTTACCGTTCATCAGAAGAGCTGTGGTAAATGATTGTGTGTACATACATTCTTAGACCATAACATATATGAGATAATACATATTATTTCTTGTTTTAAGGGCTCAAGAGCATCTTCAGAGCAGTTTACCACAGCTCAGATGAGGCATGATAACTTATGGAACAGCAGTAATTAATGGTTACTGCTAGTCTGGTCTAGGCAGCTAAGGTACTACAAAGACATACTTTGAAGAACACAGGAACTCACAAAAGAGTAGTAAACAGCCACACATGGGAATTTGAAGAAGAGTTTCTGTGTTAGACATTGAGATAAACAGTATGTTAGCATATTGAATCAATTTATTTCCTCTGTTAGGTATAGTGTATCTGTATATTAATTGGATGATTTTCTATTGCTATGAATAATAAGTAATATTGAAAAATATGGGTCGAAAAATAATAAATCATTCCATACTTTTCTGTGCAATGCTGTATAAAATGGGACTTCATTTTTCACAGGTCAGATACATTGCTGTGAGGTAAAGTTACATTTTAAATCTGTTTTGCAACAACAACAATTTCTGTACAGGAGCTTATTAACTGTTTTCTCTTGTTTGTCTATGAATAGGTACATTAGAGTCTAAGCGCCCAGGTAATCTCTTGGTCACACTCCATATGCATGAGAGAGAATATTTTTGGCTGATGAAGTAATCCTAGCTGTGATTTGTCTGTAGTAATGTTTTACTCAAAAAGCCAAAGGGCTATTTCCGAGAACAGCATTTTCTCTTTCAAAGGTACCTCAATTCAAACACTTCGTCTGAGTGTAAACAAGTCAGAAATGCAGAAGAATGATCAATTGTGCTGCAAATCTGTTAAAAATTAAAAGCACAGAAGAAAATAGATGAATCCCATCAGTAAGGCCAGTGGGAGCAGGCATGGCTTGTGAAGTGCTGAGGTTCTGTGGTCAGAGAAGTTCCTTTTGAAATGCATAGTGCTTTATGCATTATACTCAGGTCTGGGGCAGTCAGACATTTTATAGAAATCTAGTATTCAAATGGACATCACTTTAGGAAGTACAAGCAGGAATTCAAAAGAAATTACATAAAATTATATTTGCCATACTAGCCCAGAGGACAAAGTGTGCTTTTCAGCACAATATTTGGGGATACTGAATGAATAATCAGTTTCTAATGAGAGTCTTAAGATGTTTTCTTGATGACCAGAAGAGGTACCCCCATGACTACACACATCACCATTTCCTTTCACTGCCTTTCCCTGCAGCCTTCCATATTACCAAAGCCTTACCCTAATTGTCTCAAGCAGTTATTCTGTATGTAAGTCCTAGCTTCTAACAGATGTCAGGCCATTTGATCTGCAGCACTGACAAAGCTGGACATTATGGAGATATCTGAATGAATATAATTTGCCAGTCATGGGCTCATTGTTATAGTCCAAACTATTATTTACTATGCCGGAGTGTAAAGGAATCACAAAGCACAAATACAAAGTGCTGTCACAAGTGCTCTTCATCTAGATAATCAAAGCAGGTTTCAAGAAAGGAATAACACAGACAAGCTGAGGACAGGTCATGCCAGTAAATGAAATGGGTCCTGGGCATGGGTTTCTGCACCATCAAACATTCATTCAGTCTATTTATTGGCACACTCACAGGCAAGATTTCTGGCCCATAACAACAAACACATTTTTGGAAATGCTTGGGATAGAGCTCAATTCCTGTGTGCAGTATGGACATGCCACTCTGGAGGGATTTGAGTTCCCTGGTTTTGGAGAGGGAGAGAGGGTTTAGCCAAACGGGCATCAGCTCAGCCATGTTTCCTGGCATCAGAACCAGACAACGTGTCTAATTTCTTGCCAAACAGCAAAGAAACAGCCACAAACTAACCAAAACTGCAGAAAATTCCGAGACTGCTAGAACTTCTTAGCTTTAGCTTTTTTCACTGTTCTGGAATCTTTAGTATCATTTTTCTCTGCAAGTTTTCCCTCAAGGCTGCATGATTTGAGAATGCACCATGAGGCCCTTTCTGTCCCCATGCTGGAGAGGAAGACAGGGAATCAAAGTGTTCTGGGTCTTTATCTAGGTCTTGGATGCCCTGATTATTGCAACTAATACAGGATCATAGAATTGTCAGGGTTGGAAGGACCTTAAAGATCATCTAGTTCCAACCCCTCTGCCATGGGCAGGGACACCTCCCACTAGATCAGGTTACTCAGAGCCCCATTCAGCCTGGCCTTCAAAATTTCCAGGGATGAGGCTTCCACCACCTCTCTGGGCAACCAGTGTCTCACCACCCTCATGGTGAAGAACTTCTTCCTAATGTCTCATCTGAATCTACCCATCTCTAGTTTTGAGCCATTCCTCCTAGTTGTAGACTGAAATCAGATTAAATGAAATTAAAGAAATAGAAAAATTGGAAACTTTGGTAATACAACTTCTTGGCAATACAACATTTGAAGTAAAGGAGATCTGAGGTGTGGCTGTTAGTATCCGTCCTACGTAAGACAACGAGAAATGATGGGTCCCTCAGGGAGGGAGTGTCTCCTTGAGTGCAACTGGCACGTCACTCTCAGCCCAGGGAGCACTCACTGTCTCCACTGAGGGTGGCTGACTGCACAAAAAGAAACCCTTCTCAGCACTAAAATAGAGAAAATAAGTCCGAGGTAGCCTGAGCAGAGCTGCCTCGCAGTGAAGAGGAGCTATTTCTGAAAGATTATTCTGTCAGTACTTTCTCAAGGTCCTGTTGACTTTGCGTTTCTTTTCATAGATATTCTTATTCCTACATGTAAAATGGGATATAGCTGAGTCCTCATGCTTTTCACAAACAGAAGTTTTAAAGTACGTTAGCAATTCACTTTACCAAAATGTGTTTTTCTATTATGCAGTCCCATGCTTTATAATTAAAATCAGTGTGTCATGTAGACTAATCTCTCAGAGGAAATAAGAAGTATCTTGACCATAATGACCTACTGTTTGCAACATTTACCTTTGAAATTCAAAGCTTGCTTTCTTTCCTTTAATGGAAACACTGATGGTGTATTTGAAGATACCTCTAGATTAAATTTAAATAGTGAAGAAATTATTAATAGTCCAATTCCCTTAATAACAAGAGGAAGAAGATAGTGCTACCCGACATTAATTTCCAACTTAACTGACTAAAAGAAATCTTGCAAATTTTATGAGCTTTACTCTAAAACAAAACAGATTTTAATGATGCATCTCCTTCAGTAATAGCCATGTATTCAAAACATATTAAAGATGGAAGTAGTTCTGTAGCAAAATTAAATTAATTCCCATTTAAAAACTAAATTGAAGTGAAATGAAGTGAAGGATACCTTTCTCCTATAGTCTACCAAAACTCAGTAGACTGGCGTATAATTGCAAACATCAACACTGAGATCATGAATGCTTGAATCATCACTTCAATGTTATTTTCTAATGCATAGATATTTAGCTTTGGTTACACCACAGTCAATGGCAGCTCCCAAACCATGTCACTCCTGGCCAGTCTCTGTGAAACTGTTAGGTAAGGGTCACCTACAATGCAGGTTTTGAAGCATTCTCATACAACCTCTTTTTGTGCTTAAGTAACCGTAGACATTTTATCTTAACTCTCAGATTTCCTTCTTTTTGTATTATACCATTATTACTTGCCCTATCCACTGAAGTATGAAGAATACATTTTCAGATGACTTTATACAATTGTACAGTTATCTTGTTACTCCTGAGTTTTGTGTTCCCTTTTTTGTTAAGATTCAGAGACTACATTCTTTTCAGTCTTTCTTGTGGGTGATAATTCCTAGATTTCTAGAATCATTTTTACTTCTCTTCTCTGGCCTCCTTCCAGCTGTTCACAACTATTTTAAAATATGTTGTGCAACACTGAGGAGAGCATTTCAGCTAAAGCAACTGAGTAGATTATAAGGATTACTAAGATTACTACATATGGCTTGCAAGATACAATTTTTCCTTTCATCTGACCTAAATTTCTTTGGCTCTCATCCGTCCTTTTTCATTTTACAGATGGAAAACTCAGATACAGATAGATTATGTGAAT
Source organism: Brachypteracias leptosomus (assembly GCA_013401335.1). NCBI lineage: Eukaryota > Metazoa > Chordata > Aves > Coraciiformes > Brachypteraciidae > Brachypteracias > Brachypteracias leptosomus. Next base: position 8,693 of record VYZX01018852.1, on the reverse strand, counting down.
CACTCCATTTCACATAGGAAATTCTGAGATCTGGGAAGTGAGTACACATCTGCTCAGTCTGGAATTCAGTTCACAGAGAAATTTTATATTCCATAAGCCATTTTCAGGGTTTCATACAATATTGTTTCTCCCTATCTCTCTTTGTCCTTCAATAGTTTCACTGATCTTTCTAGCATTTTGCCATTGCTAAACACTTTCTGTGTGTCTTGGCTTTAGCTCCAAAATCTCCCTTTTGTCTGTATTAAAATTCTCCAAAGGATCCAGTTCTCTCACTGGTTACAAGAACCTCACACAAAATGACCTCTCCCATTACCTGTTCAAGATCCTTTTTCATTTTTTGGTTGTCTTAGGTGTTATTCTAAACAGAGATTCTCCTTTTTGGATATTTGGATAGTACCTAGCATGTATTGAGCATTACTGCAAAGAGCAGAAGACATTTTTCCCATTTCATTGCCACCATCTGCCACTGTACAGACATCAGCTCAAGTGGAATTATTTTTGCTTGACATCAGTGCAAAAAATTTTTGGAAAGCTTATTGATTGCTATCAACAAAAGGGAGTATTTGATAAACAACTTGCTGTACAAGGTGGACATGAAAGGCAGAGTTAGCGATTGTTATTAAGCTAGATATTGTACCTGCAAAAGCAAACAAAGAACTGGACTAAATTTAGGGTATTTTTCCAGCTTCAGAAATGTTTTCAAAGCATTAACATTGTTGAAATTTCACAGTAAACGCATATCTCAGTAAACTGTGAGGAAAAGATGTCTTGGAAAACATCAACAATTTGATAATAAGATTAGGTCATAATAAAACTCCTTCAACTGGTGATGTAGAACAAGCACAAAATGAGAGATATGGGAAATTTAGTGCAATACAGGGTTCTCTTATCTGTTACTCTGTTACATTGGCCATAAAAACACAGCAGTGTTTATACATATAGAGACCTAGCAGTATGCTTAATGACAAGTCACTGGTCAGAAACAACTGGTTTTAGAAAGGAAAAAGTCCTTCTCCCTGCTCTGATGTCTGATCTTCCAACATACAGACAACTCTGCTTCTAATTCAATACTTTTTTGATTTACAGAGTATCATTGAATCTATTAGTCTCATTTGACTTTCTCCAGATTATTCTTATTCTAAGCATGCAGCATTGTCAGTTCCAGAGTGTTTGGTTCCCTACAAGACAGTGGCTTTAACAAACCAAGTGGTTCTGACCTAAACAGGATTTTAGGACAAGATACTGGAGAAACAAAAATATATAATATCTCAAGTATTTATGGTTGGTGGGTTTTGGAAAATATTCACAAAACCAAATGAAGCGTCAGTGCTTTTAAAAAATTAAATTTATTTTCCATTTTCCATCTAATCATGATAATTGCAGGTTAGCTTTCTTTCCCTTTGTAGTTTCCTAGGCTGTAATCCATTTTACGATTCTGTTATGGCACATGAAATGGATCATCTGCAGTAGAATGGCGGCTGTGGTGATGAAATGCCTTCTATTTCCCCCATAATGTTCTCTCAGAAGACTGATGAATAAGATCCTCAGAAACAATTACAAGCAGGGAGATCCATCAACAGTCAAGACTGACCTTTTTTTTCCCCCAGAAGTTTTTTTTCTGAGTCGGTTTGACGTCATTTCTAGAGTATTGAGTATCTTCTCTTATGGAAACTTATTTATAGAGGTTCTGGTAAAGCCAAAGTATTCAAGACAAACAATTTTGAAGGCAACATTTGACAGGGATTAAAAAATATCAAATTCCAATTGATAAGTACGTACATCTATCTTTTCTTCATTGCTAAAAAAGGATAAAAGGATAAATCTTTCTTATTTTACCAGAATGGAGTTGCTCCCATTTTTATGTGATTATGAAAAAAAAAAAAAAAGAAAGAGTTTGGAGGATTTTTCTTTCTTGTGGAAGGAGAGTTTTACCTGCTTTATACCTCTGATAGCCCACAAAGCATACTTTTTGAAAGCAACTTACTCTTCCAGAAGTACCTATGGTTTTGGCAACTTAATTTCAGCAGCTTTAAATACAATCCTGCCAGCCAGTCAGGAGTATATGTTGCACCAATTGTATTACAAGCTATTGCTATTATTATTGTTGTCATTATTATTTCCATAAATGTATCTTTTTTTTGCTCTCTTCTCCCCACAACAGTTAAATATGGCCAGGATTTTCTTCAGCTTCAATGGAACAAGGAAATGCCATATTGTGGTAGTAGTTTATTTGCACATGTGCATTGAAGGGAGACAAATCCTAGAAAAACAAGTGCAGTGTATTCTAGTGATAACTCCTTTCACTGTAGTGCACATAAGCAGTGTCATGATAATTATTATCAAACTTCTCTTTCTTAGATTTTTCAGGAAAGAAAAGAAAAACAAAGAAAAGATACATTAAACCACATTAACAGTTTTCTCATTGGGAAATGCTTTGGGAGATAGGCAGATGGAAGGTGAATATAATTAAACATAATTAAAAGAAATGCAGTGGCATTATGTAAGGTAAGTCAACAGGGTTAATTTTTCCTCTTCCTAAGCTCTGTAATGAATCTTTTTCTCTAGTGCAAGCTAAATTTGGATTTCTTAGTTCATGTGTTTGGAAAACCAACTGATGTTACAGGTAACGTATTTTCCAAGTTTAGGAGTTCAGGTGATACAACTAGAATACATAGGAAGTATTAATATAGGCCAAATTTTTCTGAATGTCATTGAGAATTGAGAATTGAAGAATGAAGTTCAGCAGTTTCATTTTGCCTGGATTAAAGGATGAGAACAGATTGTGTCTTTACTACTGATTTGTCTTTGGCCAAGACAATGATATTCTCTCCAAAATATTTGCCACTAAGAGTCAAGATTTGTATTTGCTCTGGCTGTTTTAATGAAGTATTTTCTTAGTGTAAGACATGTTGTGATGAATTTTAGTAGACCACTGCCAAGAGCACTTGTGACTTCAGGAAAATGAATCATTATCAACATTGTAAATATAAAAATGCATGTATATACACAGATATATAAACACATTGCCTGTTTTGGAATTTGTTCTCAGCACAATACCAAAAGGTACCATGATACATAGTAAATATTGGAAACTGGTCAAATAATGAACAAATCTTATGTTTTCTATGAAGTGAAAAAATAATATTGCACTTGGCACTCTGCAGAAAAGAAAAATGCCATCTGAAGTGCTGGGGCTTGGGATGCGGGGCCCAAGTTGGAGTTGACCTGTTGATGAGTCACAACCCAACAGAATGTTTTGTTCCCCAAGTGATTTCAGACCTCAAAAGCAGAACCTGACCCACCTGTGTGAGGCCCCACCTTCCCCCAGGTGGTCATGGTTGGGGTGGTGGGAGAGGCCAGGACTATATCAGCCAGGAACTGATCAGTTTGGAGAGAATTCCTTTTGGGGTCAGTCCATCTTTGGCTCTTGTGGTGGCTGATTCACAATGGAGAAGAGCAAAAAGATGAAGAATACGTAAAAGATGAAGGTATACTGATGAGGTTGGCATTGGCCAGAGAAATCAGAGAGTTAGCAACATGCCATCTTTGATAGATAAAATGCAGACATCAAATTTTTTGCAGTACTGAAAATGGGATCAATCAATCAAACAGGGTGTTAAGTTTCTTCACCCTATGTTTCCCATAGCAAAGTCTTAGGCAATAAATCTTACAAAAATAATTTATTCAGATGGTACAACAGAAAAACATCTTGAGCTGGGTGACTCCAGAGAAGAACCTTAGACAAAGAAATCCTTGGGTAATTGTATCCTCACAATCTAAGTTCACCTCCACTCACATGATGGTTTGGTCCAAGAGTAATATTTGGGTCTGAGGTCTTCCTGTTCCCCATTGGACCATTCGCCTCCAGGCTGGTAGTTCCCTTCTTATCTTGAGGATGTAGCTGTTGATGATGAATGTGGCTACCTTTTCATAGGATGCAGCAGTCTCAATACTTCCCTTCATGTAACTAAGTGTAAATTCACCATAATTTCACCACTTGTGGCCTAAGGCTTCAGTAAATCTAGTTACTCACGCCAAGTAAAGCAAAGCAAGTTTCAATACAACCTTATTTTAAGCAAACCTTCAATTAATTCCAATATTCTACAAGTAAACTGTATTAATCCTCAACACAAGGATATGGTTAATACCATACTTGACTGACTTAAGTAATCTTTGTGGGTTTCCTGGCTACATACCTGCAAGGTAATAGCAAGACCCAGAAGCAAAGTTATTGCTACCAGCTGTAGATATCAGTGATGCAGCATTTTGCCATAAGTTCAGGCCTGTCAAGTTGGGAGGAGGTTGTTTCTTTTTTCCAAGTGATATTAGCTCTTGTTTTTCTGACACAAGTCAAGGCCATTGCTCCAAGCAGGGGGTATCAGTAGATAACATTTTCCTTTGGAAGACTTAACTTTTTTCTAAAAAGAAGTCAATGGATAAGCTTCTTTCTCTTTTAGATGGGCAGAATAGTATCTCAGCTGTTTCTCCAGATGTTGTTTGCAGGCAACAAAGAAAAGACAGCACAAGTACAGTGTTTTATTTGACTGTTAGGAGGAAAAAAAGTATTAAAACTCATTTTTTATTCCACTGTTTAGAAAGATAACCTAAACAAGTATTTTAGAGATAGAGGTCCACGTACCAGATTCCTAAAGTTAACTGCAGTGGATACCATCCAGTGTTGTGGGTTAGAATTTCTCTCCATAAAGATGTGAATTCCAGCTTCATTTAATGTGCATCTGTGTCCCCGTGGTCTTACTGAGGTCATTTCATTTGCTCCTTGGGGATGAAAAATGGGAGCCCGATACTGTAAGGGAATAACAAGAAGGTCAACAACAACAGGAGCACCAATGTCTGCTGAGGTCCTGAGAGTAGGAATAGATCACTCTGCTCTAACCTTGGAAAAGGCAGTAAATACAATAATAAATAAAATACAAGCAACTCCCAGATATTTCTGAAACTATTGTTTGTGTGACAACTTCCCTAACCCAGACCCTTCAGACTCTATGTCCACAGATCAGTTTTAGTTTCTATCTATGTGATTTCACCCTCCCTACCATTCGTCTGAAAAAGTGCATAATAATTTGAGTTTAAGTCTTTATATGGTGATGGAATTAAAACTCAAACCACAGTTTAAGCCACACTGCAAGTTGAGCAAACTGATGACTAAATACCCACCCTATCACTCCCTCTGATGGGTCTTTAATAGAGCTATCAGAGTAAGGATCCTTTTACTTGGAAGTAAAATTAATGAAGGGATATATCCCAGTATTCCCTGGGCAAGCATAGAGTAATACATTTAGAACTTTCTGTAAGGATTTTAAACTCATAATTGACTAAAGTCATTTCAGTCTGTTAGATTAATTTTGGAGTACCAGCATTATGGATATTGGTTATGGCATGACTAGGACGTGTGGTCTCACATGAAGGTGAATGATTTAGTATCTGAATTCAGAGGAGCCGGCAAACAAAATCTTGTTGAAGGAGAATGGGCTCTGGTGACACCATCTTTGGCTTATATTAACAGGACCAAAACACTCTTTTGAAAACTAAGAAAATTAAGGCAAGGTTTCACACACAGGTATTCATTGCTCTTCTGAAGACCTCTGCCTCTGCAGTTTCATTATAAGTGAAATATGTTAGTGTTCAGAAATTTCTGTACAAAATGGGTTAATGCATTTTACAAGTTTTCATCAGGTTCAGAGGGGGAGATGTTAAATAAGAAGTGCCACAGCTCTCAGAACTCTGTAGTAATTGCAGAGCTTCATGCCTCCAATAATGTATCTGCAGGAAACCTCCTTTTTGCCTAAGTGGATCTCCGTACCTCTTGATTAAGTCCTTCAAAACCCACATCTGGGAAGAAAATGCCTTTAGTGGCTTGTACTTACAGGAAAATAGCTTACAGAGAGTACTTTCTCATACATGATAGTCTCTACCTGCAATGTAGACTGTATTTACCTGGAAACAGAACAAGCAGGGAATGAAATACAGAAGCAGGACTACTTTAAGGTACTCATTTCATCAGATGATTCCTTCTGAAAAGAGTGTGTTAGATACAAAGAGTGGGGTAGAACCGTGCTCCTACACAATGAGAAAACTGCATTGCAGCATTTGTGCCTCATAAACAGCAAATTTGTCTGGGGGAGAATGGAGGGATGAGCTCAGCTCACGTAAAATAACTGATGAATTGAGCACACAGCTATTTGTGGCTCCTCTACAGTGCTTGATTTGTGATAGTGATTTTTCATCCAAGCATGGATGTTATTCAGCCACGGTTGGTTAGTTCTGTAATTGACAAAATCCTCTGCTAAAAGCAATCTCTTATCTGTTCTTGCTGTCCTGTATTTGTTTTGATAGATATATAGACAGATTTTCTTCAGCTGTGTTCACTTACCTTTTATTTGTAGATATTTTACTGTGATCTTCTTGGATTTCTACTGGTTCTGTTTTGTCGTTGCTTTAATGTAATTAACATCTGATTTCAAACATTTCAAATCAGACCCTTTTTTTTGTGGATTCCTAGTACATGTGCTTGCATTTCTAATATTCCTAATTCTTAGTTTTAACACCTACTCTAATATCTACAGCCTGCAAAGTGATAGCATGAAGACAGAAATGATTCTAAACTGTTTTAACCTAAATATGTTACTGTAATTTAAACTGGTTTTAATTTTTATTACTTAAATTGATCTTGTCTTAGGGATTTCTACTAATATCTTCTAGATGACAAGTGAATTGTCTCCCCTGAAATATTGTAATTCCTTTGTGAATTACTTTTCAATAACAAACTTTGAAGAAAAAAAAAAAAAGGTGTGTTATTCCTGCAAATCACAGAGGTGAATGAACTGATTTTGCTAGGCATAGCAAAATTGCTTTGTGACTCTTGTGGGCATGGGTGAAAGAGGAACAGAAGTGAGAAAACAGGGCTATAAGAACTCCAGAGCAGAGCTTCCCAGACTTTTCAAAGTGACCACTGCCTTTGGGAAATTATAATGATGAAACACTACTTCCAGTTCTCTTACTTTATTCCAAGAGTTAAAGATCGTTGATACGCTTATATGACTCTTGTTTCTTTCAAGAGATTGGCAGAGTAGTTCATCTTGAGATAAACTAAGTGGCCTAGAATATATTTGGGTTGTGTCTTGCAAAAAAGTTATTGACTACCAGAACATCGAGCTTCTGAGGAAGCCTTCTCATGTGAATTGATGAGAGGTAAGAGGCAGGGGGCACCACTTAACAATTTTTAACATAGACCTCAATAAATTTCTGAATATAATTTATGGCATGATACTGCAACAAGGAATTGGACTTAATGGCCCAGAAACTCCCACATCTTTCTAGTGATTCTAAAACTGTATTCCCCTTACCTATGTCACATCTGCTTTGGATATTTGGTTTATGGTTGTACTCAAACTTGTCTTGTAATCCACTTACCTAATATCACCAGGTGAGCTACAGTCCTTCCACTCCCTGGCCTGGGTCTTCAAACCATCTAGGATGCTGAGGGTACAGCTACTTCTATCTACCTTTCAGCTAAGACCCAAACCCAGCTCTGGGGCAGTTGCTGACATCTGTTATGCTCTGCTAAGTAGTTACTTACTGCACCTCAGTTTATATTTCTTGGTTTACAGCACATGGTTTAAGAAACATCAGTTGTGCATTTGATGTGCCTGCTACCATTTTAGTTTGGATCAGGAATGATCTTCTGAAGTGACTCTCTCAATTATTCCTACTTAATCCTGTGTTGAATTGTCAGAGGACAGGGCAAATGAGCTTTCTATCAGATTAAAAAAAACAAAGAACTATTCCAGCAGCAAACCTAGTATGGTCCATCCAATAGTGGGCATTTTGTCTGTGGCATCAGATTAGAGTTATCGCAATGGACATTCCTGAAATACTTGGCTGGATCCTCAATATTAGGATTCATGCTATAGATGCTCTTGGGCTGCATTGCTTGTTTGTACAACTACACATAGCATGAGCAGAAATATGGCCCATAGCTTGATCAAGAGCCCTGCACTTCCAATGACATCAATACCCACGCAGGAAAGCTCGATGGCTGAGATATAAATGGGCCAGAGAATATTAGTCCCTATCTTATCAGTGTTACCAGACTCACAAAAGCATATTGCTTAGTATCAGCCATGTTCCCAAGAGGACACAATTTGATCTAAATGAAGCTGAATCTTTCATACTGTGTGCTTAATTACCAAGTATAAATGCTTTGCAGCTTAAGTTAAATACCAGTCTACTGTTGCCCATATATTTCAGTTTAATAATCTGGATCTTCTCATGCTTTCATATTGGCATACCTCAACTTCCAGTCAGGTCTTTCCAAAATCTAGTATTTCTTAGCGTAGATTTATTCCTATGTCAATAGTCATGGCTGGGCCAGCCTCTAGGCAAATGACAGATGCTCTCAATTAATGCCTCTTCCTTCCCAAGGGCAAAAGAAAGGGAATAAGGGAGAGAGACCTGTGGATTGGAAAACAAAACAAAAATTGTTTTAATGAAAATAATAACAATAACGTGAAGTATATGCAAATATACAAAACCAATATCAAACCCAACCCCCCTCCCCAGTGACAGAAATTACATCACAGACACCACTGATGCCGAGGAGCAGGCACTGGGGGAGTCCCAGACTGGAATCAGCTGCAGACAGAGCCAGACTCAGGAGCTGCATTCTGGAACTG
>VYZX01018851.1:919-13742 GCA_013401335.1 Brachypteracias leptosomus | reverse complement strand
CCTGAGCCCTAAATGGAGACATCTGGGTTCAATGTAAACAATTTTTTTTTTAAGAATCTGTACCGAGAAAGTGTAATTTCAAGAAATAAGAAACATCTTACACATGAGGTTTGTTCAGCTTGCAGTTTACAGAATTGAATGAAGGGCAAAGTCAGTATGTAGCCTTTCATTACATGTGGATAACTGCATAGCTTAGTGATCTTACCAGAAGACAAAAATTCTGAAATTCTATGACCAAAACCTCATATAGTAATGTTTTCAAAAATTATTTTCCAAGTGAAAAATACTGAAAATGTATGTCACCTTTTAACCTCTTGAGTCTGCTGTATTCACAAATAAGAACAAATGCAAAAGCAAAAATTCAATGAGACCAGGATAGATTTCTTGGAAACAATTTACATCAGTCTGTATCTGAGAGAAGATATTGCTGGATGAATACTGATAAAGCAAACCCAGAAGTAATACTAGGCATTTTAAAATAAGAAATGCTGTTGATTATCTAACACTAAACCTTCTCTTTCTCATAAGTCAAACTGTGAAGTTACAAAGACCTATTAATGGTATGTAGTTAAGATTTAAAAAAATAATGTATGTCATTAGGAGAAGTGTAGAAGGTTCAATTTTTTTCCACCTTGCATATGAAAACCATAATTTGGACATTTGGGAAGCCATCTAAGTAAATGCAGTCACCAAATAATTTTCTTTTGTTTAGGAGCTATATGATTGACTGATTCTTAATGAGTGCAAAAATAGCTGTAGGCAAACAACAGTACTAAGTTTGCAGTGTAGAGAAGTGAGCTAAAAAACAGATGCCAGCCCTCAAATCTTCCTGTATAATTTGTACACGGTAACAATAGTAAAGTGATTCCTTAAGCATATTTTCTAGCTTATTATTCAGCACTATCTTATTTCATGTGGCACTTCAAAACGCTCTTTTATACCTTGGTTATTAGAACAAAATATCAGCAGCTTTTTGCGAGTGCATATAATTGAAAAGCTGCTACTTAAAGCAGGCACCATTAAAAAATCTGATTTTGCCAACAGTACAGCCCAATTCCATGCCTAGAATAAAAAAATAATTACAGTATAGAATCATAGAATGGCTTGGGCTGGAAAGGATCTTAAAGATCAACTAGTTCCAACTCCCCTGCCATGGGCAGACAGACTGTCCAATAGATCATGCTGCGCAAATCCCCATCCAACCTGGCCTTGAACACTTCCAGAGAGTGGGCATCCACAACTTCTCTGGGCATCATGTTGCAGTGTCTCACCATCCTCACAGTAAAGAATTTCTTCTGTACTTCTAGTCTAAATTTACCCTCTTCCAGTTTGAAACAATTACCCCCCATTCTATCACTACACTCTTTGATAAAGAGTCCCTCCCCATCTTTTCTATAGGCCCCCTTTAAGTACTGGAAGGCTGCGATAAGGTCTCCCTAGAGCCTTTTCTTCTCTAGGCTGAACAACCCCATCTCTCTCAGCCTGTCTTTATAGCGGAGGTCCTCCAGCCCCTTGATCATCTTCGTGGCCCTCCTATGGACCTGCTCGAGCAAGTCCATCTCTTTCTCGCAGTGGGAGCCCCAGAGCTGAATGCAGTACTCCAGGTGGGGGCTAATGACAGTGGAGTAGAGGGAGCAATGACATCTCTTAATCTGCTGGGCACACTTCTCTTGATGCAGCCCAGGACATGATTGTCTTTCTGGGCTGTGAGCACACATTGCTGACTCATACGCAGTTTTTCATCCACCAGCATCCTCAAGTCCTTCACTGCAGTCCTTACTTCCAATCTAATCATCATTGAGCCTGTATTTGTGCTTAGGTTTTCCCCACACAGGTGCAGAACCTTGCACTTGGGAAGTTCTTGAACTTCATGAGGTTTGCACAGGCCTGACTCTTGTCTGTCAAGGTCCCTCTGGATGGCATCCCTTCCCTCCAGCATGTAGACTGCACCACACAGCTTGATGCCGTCAGCAAACTTGCTAAGGGTGCCCTCGATCCTACTACTGTCCATGTCGCTGACAAAGATGTTAAACAGATGTATGCTGCTGTATTTGAAAGTGTTGGCCAATCTCAATCTTTTAATGGTGATTTCTATTCACAATAAGCAGCATACACCTTGAGGCTTTCTCTGTAATCTAAATATACACAATGTAATACGAACAATTGACGTAGGTAAGACAGAAAGAACTATTTTATCAGGAATTAAACTTTAAACAATAAACTCCATTATTAACTTTCAAAGGTCCTTTCAAAATTTTTAAAATTTTATCAGTTTTGTTAATTTGAGTAGTGATGATTGAATTCCCTTTCTAGAAATGAGACTAGAATAACATCTTTTGTTTCTCCTTTGTGAAAGCACTCCTGGTGTTAGACATGAAGTACTTAATATCACTCTTCAGCTTTAAAATGAACATTATTAACAATCCCTGAGTACACAATGCTCAAAGGGGATGAAAATCAAGTGACTTTGCATTCTAATTTTGCCAGAATAAAATACTGCTGCTCCTTGTGAAATCAAAATAAATTCTCAATACTGGAAAGAATATGTGTGTTCTACTATACAGGTGTGTCCTAATAGCACTTCATGCAGCGCAGCACGTTAAGTACACTTACTGCCTGACAGCTTATGCATTTTGTTAACACAGGAACATATCTGTCATTTCTGAGGTAGACTCAAAAGATTAGGAGGTTGAAATTATTAAGTGCAGTGCCTTTTGTCACTGAAAATGGTCTTGAATGTGAAGGTATCCATGAGCTGACTTGATTCCTATATTGTTGTGCACAAGCTGGATTTGCACTTACAGTACAGTACTGATTACAACTTCAAGCAAGATTTACTTTCCTGTAGGAGATCATCCTCCTTTATTTACTGAGCTAAGCACTTCATGTGCATTGCCTTGCCTAACTTAAAATAAAAAAAGCTTGTATTTTAAAGTCTGTTGATGATTGAAGAGTTATGGATGTCTTCATTTACTTCAATTATTTACCATTTATGTATTTAAAATGATTGTAAGAAATACTATTTTATGGAATATTGATACTAATGTTGTACAATTACTGTACACAGCCTTTGGGAATGTAGTGGTAATGTATTCTATCCCTGTGTTATCCCAAATTGGAGTACGGATGACTGTCAGCTTGATCAATCAGATTCATGTAGGCTTTTTCATCTTAAAAGTTAAAATCCCTATTTTTTCAATGCTCACAATTATCAAAACTTATATTTTTATCTAAATAAAGAATGCTATTAACAAATCCATGTAATATTTGTTAATTCAAAGAATATGAAACTTTTAAAAAGTGCCACAACAATAATTTGGAAAAGTAAGATAAAAATATGATCCTTTCTTTTATTTGCTAAAAGTGAGAGAAGTAACTTGATGCCATAAGAGAGTGTAAGGTCACTGAATATTGACCCATTTGTACAATCCAGGGATTTTAAAATGTTTTTTCTTTTATTGCTACAGCAGCCTCTCTGGTACGAGAACACCAATGTATTACTTCTTAAATGATCTGTTATAAATCACAATAATGATATTTCTTCTATTTTGTCAATACTAGGTTTCTAATTGAAATGTAGTTGAGGTCAGTTAAGGAGAAATAACTAAGCTAAGTCAGGACATTTTTGAGAATTTAGGAGAAGTGTTTCCACATTAGCCTGAAGAGAGCTCCTTCTGATCCCTCTTTAATGCAATTTCTGTTCTGGGAATTTAAGTTATTGTGGAGTCACTAAGCTGACACACTGATATCCTACTAGCAGCACTACTCTGGAGGGTACCACTCAGGTACTTTAAAAATGACACAAATCACAAGAAAGAGAATCTAGGCTCATTCATCTGATTTTAACGGATGAAACAAGAACCAGATTCCTAAGAATTTGCTTAATTTTTACTTAGTGCTCTCTCAGGCCAGTTCCCATGGGCAGTAGTATGAACTGAAATACAAGACCTCACATTTGGCTTAGTAGGATTTGTAATGTTGTGTGCCATGGTCTGAGATGACTGTCTCTTTGAAGAATATAAATCTTTCTACATGCTTTTGAATGTCCATGTTCCTGTTCAGTACCATGCATTTACAAATTTGTAGTAATGTTCTAAACGTTACTCACTTTGTAAGAAAGAGGAGAAATTAAATGGACTTTGTACTTAACAGAAAGCAGGAGTGGTTGTTATTCTGGATATTTTGAGTCAAAAAACAGAATGATGAGTTTTGGTTTCATGAGTAGCCTTAAGTGTAGACACCCAATACAGTAGTTCTATGCATATAAGTGGATGGAAACAACAGTAACAATGTTTGTGACTGTCCTAAATTGACATAAATCTGAGAGTTGTCATAGACAGGCAGACCTGGTAAATGCCATAATTTGATGGTAAACACTTTCAGTAGGATAAGAGAAATATTTCCTCCTGTTCATACCGCTTCAAGAGACTGATGCCCATGAAATGTTGAGCCTCACTGATGAGGTCTTTCAAGTCCTTACATCTTAACTGCAGGTTATTTCATTTATTATTGCCTTTCTCATAGTCATGGGTAGCTAGTTAAAGGAATAGATTTTCCTATAATAAAATCAGGATGGACAGGCATAGGACTGTCAAGATTCCCTAAGTAGTCCTCAAGGATTTTGCACAGGTTTTTCCCTACTTCTTCTGCAACATTTTAAACACAGAAAATCTCTCTTATGAGATACTCTCTTATGAGATACTCTATCAGTTTTACTATTCTTTTCCACAAAAGAAAAGCAGTGTATGTTAAGTTGTGAAATTATGCTGAAGGCATAAGATACTCCAACAGCAAAACTATGTCTTAACTATCTTATCAGTTTTAATGTAGAGGTGTATGAATCTGTTCTTTAAATAATAAAAAAATCTAAACTTAGAATTTTAGTAAAGAATACACTTGTAGAACTAGAATATTCTTACTTCGAATATTCTATCCAAAGCATTGCCAAGCTTTTATACAAATCAAAGATATCAAGAAACCTCATGGAAAAATCACAAGCGACCAGCATCCAATCATAACTATTCTCCCACATTCTTAGTTACTGGAAGCCATACTCTGATTTTTAATTTTACAAAGGAAGAAGTTTCTCCCACTAGCTTCTAGAATCTAGAAGACATGCGGTTTTTAATATAGCATAAATAGAATGCTCCATTTAGCCGTGTTTCTATCCAGCCTACTGCTAAAACAGAAGATCATCAAGGATACATTATACATGAACTTTTATTTCATAGCATTCAAATTTTCTCTGTGCATGCAAAGGAATTCCATTTCAATCAAAATGCTTATAGCCTTCAGTTTGGAAATTATGCTTTCTTGGAAGACATCTAGATTTTAAAAAGTAATAAAGGTTAAAGAACCCCCAAGCCAACTTATTAAAACTAGCTAGCTGGCTGCCTATCAAAGTGCAAATAAAAATGGAGCATTTTCACTGGCTGTGCTTCTAGAAACCTTAACTTTTTTCTCATGCAAATAGGTCACTTCTCGGCCCTGTGATTTTTAACCTATATATAAGTAACTTGCAACACAACAAACACCACACATCATCTCCGGTAAAATATACAGTAAGACAAATAATGTGAGCAGGTAAATGAGCAGGTATGATCCACGTTACAGAACAATTATGTTTGCTTAGTAAAGTATGAATATGAAAAGAAAGAAAAAGAAAAGAATATTAGTATGGACAAAAATAAGATTATATCTATATGAATAAAGAATTAATGGCATTCTTACAGGATCTTATACTAGCAGAATCTGCAAACTGCTATGGGACTGTGACTGGGCTGAACATAACCTTCCTGTAATGGACTTATCTAATTTACATAAACAGGGAGGACCTTCACTACTGAGTCAGTATAGCACTTCTGTCCAAGATATAACCAATTTTGGAACAGTCTGTTCAGTTCCACTAAAACTGTCATCTAGGAGATCTCTGATAAAACGGAGAGGTTTCAGAGTACATTTGAGAAAACAATTACAAGAATGAAAACAGACGTTCTGAGCAATTCAGAGGCCAACATATCTTATCAAAGAAGAAAATTAATGGAGAAGAGACTCAGTCACAGCCTGTAAAGATCTATACAGTTTATATCAAGTATTTTCCCATCCAGCAAACAAAGATAAAATAAGATCCCATGACTGGCAAGTTGACAACAGACAAGTTTGCTCTAGGAATGTAGTGAAATCATCTAACTGAAGGAAATCAGAAGCACTTATCCAGTATTACTTTTGAGTCTCACCACTTGGTGTTTTAAAACCAATTTTGTAAGTTTTCCTGAAGTTTCCTATTTAGAGGATTGTTTAATAACATATTTTTTCCAAACTAATAATCTACAGATGACTTAACTGATAATGAGCGCTTTCAATATTAAAGAGTAAATTAATTCAGTGAATGGTTCAGAGAAAATACAATGTTAATTCACCAATACCCTAAATGAAAAAGATTAGCATTATAAACCTCTATTTCATTAACAGATCCTTGATTTAAACACATTTTTGCAAAACCTGCAGAATGAAGATTCATTTATTTTTTGTCAAGAAGTCTAACTTTTTATTCACGAGTCCACAGTTCCTTAAAAAATAACATCCATTGTAATTTCATTATTTGGGAAGGTAATATTTTGAGTTAAAATCCTGTCTATTCAGGCTTTATTTTTGTTTAAATGTAGCAGGATATGGACTAAAGATATTTTGAACAACAAAGTCTTCTATCCTTTGGCAAGCACTCATTCACGTTTAAGCTGCAGGTGTCTGTGATTGCGCACTAAAGCACCATAATTAAAACATGGAATGCTGGATATATTTAACAGGTTCAATTTTGCTTGCTGGTTAAAGATTGAGAGTCCAAAAGATGGAGCCTATTAACAATAGTATATGAAGAAAGAGAAATCACTGCAGACTGGAGCACATCCCACTGGGGGCCTAACAAGCACCTGCCATTTCCACGCAGTGAGAGATCAATCAGTCCCTGTATGCAGCAAGCTGACCTGCCAAAAGCTGAACCACAAGGGGGAGGCAAGAAAAATGACCAATCCCCCAAATTCTGTGCTCTGCAGTAATAAAACGCTGTGCTGTAAATGCTTACACTGTCTTTGCTATTGTGATATCTTAGTCAAGTTCAAAATCTGCAATGAAACTCCAGTCTGATACACAGAAAGAAAGGTATCCAGAGTGTATTAGAAAACAAACTATCTCTGTTGTTATTGTGTAAATTCAGCTGCCTTACAAAGAAAATAATTTGGGGGGTTTTCAAAGTTACAGTTTTGAAGTACAAACACATAGGTTTTTGCTCTCATGTAAAAGACTGCAGTTTAAGTATTGCAGACTTTGGTTCATTGCTTATTCGATTTCCCTTGCAGTTGAAGACTGAACTGGACAATAAAATAGTAAAATATATTAAATAATTACCAAACACAATAGTGGCAACTGGCAAATGAAAACAAGAGATTTGGAACTTGCTACTTGTCTATTTTCTAGAAAGTATAGTTCACCCCTATGAAGCCCACTGACTATCAATCAGAAGAATAATCAAAGAATCAAAGAATGTTGCACATAATTCTAGGTCCCATGAAAACTCCAGGCTGTTACTGGCTTGGGTCAGTGCCTGGGTACAGGGACTTACATGTTAAAATAAGGAAAGCCAACCTCAATGTGCAAAGATCAGAAACTATGAAAGAAAACTCTAGACTTTAGTATTCTTTCCTAGATAATTAAGGACTCAAATACAGCCTAAAAGTTGACATGACCAAACAAAATTGTCTGGAATTCTAGGAAAAGCACTGAGATCATGCACTGCTTATGTGATTAGCTGGGATCTTTTAGTACTTTCACATCCTCTCTCAAGTGTTCTTAAAGCCACTTTCCCACAATATGAAGTGTGATTTTTCATTTCAGCTGTGAAGCAGTCTTACAGTAGTAAATAATACAAGATGGGATCTGTATTTAAAAAAAAAAAAAAAAGCCTTATTAGAGGTATTTATTTGCATTTACTCTTCACTACTATTATGAAGAATGATTATAACAAAAACTCTCAATTAAAAAAATTCCAAAGCTGTCTTTTGATGTAACTAAAGAAGTTCTGACTGGCAAAAATGAAAAATAAATAGAACAGTAAAAAAATTCAAAACAATATAGTATTCTTCATTACTCAATTAAAAAAATATTTCTGTTTGAAACAAAACAGGGGAAACAAATGGTTTGATCTTCAGGGAAAAAAAAAAAAAAAGTTTCTCATTCAGCTAAGAAATTGTTCCAGAACTGTTTATCCTGGCACAAATATTACCTTTGAAATATTCACAAAATAACTGTCTGCAGAGGTTAACTGCTAAGCAAGTGACTGCATGTTAGCTCAAGAGAGATCAAAAGATGCCTACAACTTTTCTGTCAGATTTGCAGAAGAAAAACCATGAGTTTTATCATATATATTCAGGCTTTTAAATAGCTTGTTCAGTTCTCCAGTTCCTGCTTTAGTTTATTCTCTGGGGCTGCATTTAGGTTTAGGAAATCCATCTCCCCATTGGTGTTACCCCTCAAATACCTTTGTTGATATACTTAATTTTAATACCACACCTGCAGTTGCTTCAGAGACAAATGCCACATGACACCATGACAGAATTGTGCTGCTTTTCAAACTGAGGTCAAGTTCTTACTTCACTGAAGTGAGCAGGAAGACTTCCATTGATTTCAGTGTAATCATGGTTTAGCACACAGACTCTATAGCATACATCTCTAGGGTCTGCACCATAAATCCAGTTATCATTTAGTGACTTGAACAAGTTCAGTACATTAACATTCAGTAAATTAATTTGTACATTAAAAATATATTTTAATCAATTATGATTATGTAGACAATTTTAAGCAAATAATGATAAATCTTGATAAAGATTAAAAATAAATAAAGAAAATGAAACCAATCAAAAAAAAATCCAAAACCCACAATAGATCAGCATATATGAGGAGGCAAGCTGAAAATAATTTCTTTAACAGAAAACAGAACACAATTCAAGCTGTTCTGTAATGTGTAGCATACTTGCGTATTAAATAAAAAGCAAGAGATTCTGTCTTTTTGGCTTTCAAATATCACCAATAATATACCCTGTATTTCTGTGTGAGAGCTAAGTACACAAATGCTTCTTTTTCAAAAAATGATTTCAGGATGACATAACTTACTAGCAAGTTCTGTATATGAATCCTGTCACTTAGGCAACTGTGCTACAATGCCTACAGAAGAGATTCAAAAATAAGGCTGTGCACTAATACTCAGAACACAGACTGAATTATTCTCTTTCTAGGAATCACTATGATCACATTAATAGTAGGCTAAAATAATTTATACCTAGAGTAATATTTAGATATCTTACATCAAGACAGCATTTTTACATCATCTAAGCTTTGCCTAATCCTGAAAGAATTTATACTCTCTACCCATCTCTCAGTTTGATCTCATCTTTCCCTGCATTGTTACATTAAATACCAATATGTGTGTATTGACACTGATACACAGGGAAGCCTGTGTTCTGGAAAGAATCCTGTCTTTCTTCTGCCTAAGCTTCTCCATGATCTATCGTGCCTAATGAAAACTCCACCTGACTCCCCAGAAGAACTGCAAATATTTTTATGGTCAGTCACAATCTGGAAAGGAATGGAAACCACAGTGTTTAACTCCTAGGTAGCAACTTAATGGCTGTCATCCATATTCTGTGCAATACATCTATAAAACTTTGCATTCACAGCATGAAACATATTGAAAAGTTTCCAAGAGCTCAGCCTAGAAGTTTGAATAAAAAATTGTAAATACTAATCCTCAGGTATTTTTAAAGCATGTCAATGTGTTTTTCCTGGATCATCAGTAAGGACACTGTCCAGTTTATGCTGAAAAGGATTTCTGTTATAATTGCAGAAGAAAGATTTTAAAACACTACTTTGCTAAACAAATTATAAGGGCTCCTCTGAGTATTCACAATACATGTTTACCAACTGTTTTAATTAAAACACATATCTCTGTGGTTAACTTGAAATCTATATTTCAATCTGTCTGCTTTATTATGATTTCAAGTTTCCTGTATCACACACACATACATTTTGAAAAACAAACATAAATAAAATATGACAAAATAAACACTGATTAGAACATTTTGAAACTTCATTAACATATCCAACTTACGTGGTGTAAATCTGCTAACATCTGCAGTGATATAAAATCCCCAACATCTTTCACATCATGAAGATGAAAGCAGACTTTTTTTTCTCATTTGATACAATAAATAAAACTGTATTTCTTCTATTTCACATTTAATGAAAAGCCAATGAGTGTCATTACAGTGTATTAGCATAGAGCATTAAAAGGTAGAAGATGGAAATATGATGCTGAGCAGTTCAAGTAAGTTCAGTTCTGTTAGCCCAGGACCTAAAACAAGAAATTACCTCCATCAGACAGTAATTAATTGTTTTGGGAGGCTCCAAGATAAAAACCCTAGACTACAGCATCACCTCCCTTGGCATTTTTCTCATTTCTTGATCTCTGTCACTGAAACTGAATGGTGAAAATTTAAACAAGGAACAATATAATAAAGCTGAGGAAAAATACATACTTGTGCACATTGACATGTAGGTTTTGAAACCATTGCTGTGGATTATTCTTGACCCTTATTAAATTCCTGTTTACTTAGATGGACATGTTGTTTTGGTTATTTTTTTAAATGGGAAAATGTTTTCTGGAATCTTAACAAGAAAATATTAAAAATCTGCCAGAAAGTTACATTTATTCTGAAGGTTTCCAAGTGTTGGTGCAAAATGCAATTATATTACAATTATAGTCACAGTGTGCTTGAACAAAGGTGCAAGAAATGCCTCCCATTTTAGCTTATTCAAAGCCTAAAAAGGAAAGCCCAGACTAATATGCAACTGCCAGATTTTTGCTTCAGTTGAACTGTTTTAATCGATGTCCATTTGCATGAATAAATCAAATACTAAAGTCTTTATTCAGGATGAAAAAGCACCTGTAGTCTTCCTCTACTGATAGTGGAGTGTACAACTTACCTAATAGTAACAGATCCGCGTTTTGAAATTATGTCCCTACAAAGTTTTTTTAAACAGACAATTCAGATGCACTTCAGGTCTGTAGAGGTTTATCCAACAAAATTTTAAGTCTTTAAAAACCACTCTGCTCTGCAAAGTCCTGCAGACAAATAACTGTTGACAAGCTCTTTAATTTGCAGTTCTTTATTTACATAGACCTACTGTGGCAGCAATCTATTAGCCACAAAGTTTTTTGTCTCTGCTTTTTTCCCTTGTCCACATCCTTTGCCCCAGGCATCCCTTTGCTTCACAAAGAGCTAAGGAAATTCCTGTTTGTATTTCAGAAAACTTGAATGCAAAAAGTTACGCATTTTCAAGCTTCCAAAATCAACAAAGCCACTGAACCGAAAATGAGCCCTCAGATTCAGGAATACGCAGCTAAGTCGCCAAGACCTTCAGCTCCTAACCTTTGCAAACTAGTTTTGAAACCAAATAGACCTGACACACTTTGTACCAAACCACTTTCCCCTGTGCTGCTCTAGCTGTCAGCACTGTAGTGGCAGCCACTGGACTGGATGTTGGACAGATAGTGATTTTTTTGTTGTTGCACCGTCTGCCTGCCTTCCTCTTCCACTCAGGTGAAACAATCTCAGCATGCTCCCTTCCCTGCCATCATCTCTGTCCCAGTCATCTCCTCCCCTTTCCATGTGTATAATCCACATCCTATCCCACACAATTCCCAGGTGAAGAGTGATTACTATACATTATGATTTCCTACAAAGTAAATATCCAATCCTCAGATCAGTCTGACAATCAGCTTATTAGTGGCCAAAAATACGTTCTTTTTGATCACTTATCCTTTGTAATTCAGGGCTTTCCCTTTAGAAGACAAGTTTAAAAATCATGTTTCAGATACATCGCCTACTTTTCCAAGGACAAAAATGAAAAGTATGCAAAATCTAATTTTAATGTGAATGTATCATTCCCCAAGTAAATTAACATGAGCCCTAGTCCCAGACTCTTCAAACTCTTGCTTATTTGCCTTTATTACAGTGTATCACCAATGACATCTAAGATACATCCTTCCTTCCTATTTTAACATGTACTTCTACTATGATGATGGGTTCTTTAGCTTTATTATGCATTATTTTGAAAGTTTTACACCCAAAAATTAACGGCAATACAATCTCCATTGCTAACAGGAGGCTGCTCTTCACCACTTGGAAAGAGAAAGATAGCTTCACCACAGCAAAAAGTAGCAAAAATGCCTTTTTTATGAATGAAACTAGAGCTGCTCAACTTCTCATATAGCTTATGTATTTCTTATGCTTTTTGCATTCTTCATGTTCATCCTAATTTAAGAGGGATTGTTTTCACAGGTCTGCAAAAGACAAATCATTTCCCCTAGAAAGACCAAACTGCTTCTGTGATCAATTCAAAGAAGTCACTTGCTCAAGCTCTAGGGGAGGCAAAGTACTGCAAGAACAGCAGCTCCTTAGACTGAGGTCACTGGGTTACTGCCCTGTATGGGCATCTAACCCAAATAACCCAAGTGGCGGACACTAACCTGAAGGACTCAGGGGGCAGGGTCCAAGATGGCAATGCTCATGCAATCCCAACCAACTAGGGAATAAGCCAGGCCAATCAGAGCAACAACGAATGTTCCTTAGCTGCCTTCCATGATGAGAGCCAGAAGGCCAACCACTTCTCAGGTGTGTATGGCTAGAGTGGATCCTCTTGCACCCCTCCAGGAAAACCTTGCTTAGTTAAGTCTCTGAAATGCCTGTAGACCAATGCACACGGCATGGGG
>VYZX01018850.1:0-10419 GCA_013401335.1 Brachypteracias leptosomus | reverse complement strand
TTGAACTGCTAGAGGGTAGAGAGGTCCTGCAGAGAGATCTAAACAGACTAGATTGACAGGCTGAGACTAACTGTATGAATTTCAATAAGGCCAAGTGCCGGCTTCTGCACTTTGGTCATAACAACCCCCGGCAACACTACAGATTTGGGAGAGTGGCTGGAGAGCTGCTTATTGGAGAGGGACCTGGGGGTGTTGGTTGAAAGCCAGCTGAACATCAGCCAGCAGTGTGCCCAGGTGGCCAAGAAGGCCTGTATTAGGAATAGTGTTGCCACTAGGTGCAAGGAAGTGATCCTGCCCCTGTACTCAGCAGTGATGAGGCCACACCTTGAGTACTATGTTCAGTTTTGGGCCCCTCACAAGAAGGACATTGAGGCACTGAAGCGTGTCCAGGGAAGAGCAACAAAACTGGTGAAGGGCCTTGAGCACATGTCTTATGAGCAGCAGCTGAGGGAGCTGGGGTTGTTTAGCCTGGAGAAAAGGAGGCTCAGGGGAGACCTTATTGCTCTCTATGGCTACCTGAAGGGAGGTTACAGAGAGGTGGGAGTAGGCCTGTTTAACCCAGCAACAGATGATAGAACAAGGGCAAATGGATTCAAGCTGTGCCAGGGGAGGTTTCACTTGGATATTAGAAAGAAATTCTTCGCTGAGTGGGTTACCAGGTGTTGGAATAGGTTGCTCACGGCAGTGGTGGAATCCCCATCTGTGGAGGTGTTTAAGAGCTAATTAGATGAGGTGCTTAGGGATATGGTTTAAAGGGCGGACTTGGTAGTGTTGGGTTGAAAATTGAACTGGATGATCATATAGGTCTTTTCCAATCTAGACATTTCTGTGATTCTATGATTCATCATTTTAATCAGTGAATTATATTGCTATAAACAGCAATATCCTGAATATGACTTTTGTTCTAAAATTTTTGTAAATATTTTGGCCAGTGTCTTCGTATGTGTTTCTATCCCCAGTAAGCAGGTCAAGTGCTACCTTGCAGGATCCTGTGCAGCTCAGTGTCTTCTCTTCTGCGGCTCCTTCTGCTTTTGCTGTCTTTCTCTTTCCTTATCATCGTGTCCCTTTGGTTTTCCACTTTTCTAGTCCTTCCCAGCAGAAGTTCATGCCTTGACCCACCTCAAATCAGACATGAAATTAAGTAAATAACAAAACTATTCCTATGACACTGAGAAGATGGTGTTCCCAGTCCTTTTGTGTGCTTGCTTTCTGCAGTGACTTTTGTCTTGCCTATTTGTCTGCAAGCTTTTCAGAACTCACATCAGCTCTTACTCTCTTTCACAGTGATTTTTGCATAACAGCGTCCTAGACTCGTCATGTCCCTGGGCATGACTGTAATGAAAACAATAAACAAAAGAACTTACCCACTTTCTTCCATTTAACTGAGCTTCCCTTTTCACTGTCACTTCTCTGCTTATAATACACAAAGATAAGTCTGAGTGAAGAATGTTTTCTTTACTACATTTAAATTATTCTCTGTTAAAAAAGTCAGATGGGAAATTCCAAATATACACAATAAATGATGTTCAGAGGACACTTCACTGGGACTGTTTCAAATCAGTAATAATACAGCCCTTAGTTCAGGGATGCAAATTAGCTCTCCTTACCTTCTCAGTACAAGTGATTGGAAGGATAATTCTATTCAATATGTCTCCTGGTTTTAAATTTCTTCATATTCTTACCCTTAATATGACTTAATTGCAGCTTTTATGAATAAACATGTATTCTTTTACTTCCTTAGTTTGGGAAACACTAGCAATACAAATCCATTATAGTATAAATACAAAGGTTGTATCTTAGAAAAAGAGGTATGTATACTACAGTACTGTATTATTAATCTAAGGCCTTAGTATATGCCATAAGAAAGCAACAGTCTTTGAAATTTATTATCAGTGGGCCTGAAAATATCCCAGAGGCACTTTTCATTTTTGGTTTGTATCTCTCTGCTCTCTGTTAGCTGCATTGGCTGCAGTTATTTACACACCTTTAGGGAGAAACAGATGTCAGCAATAAAGGCAATAATAGAGCTGATTCAGTTTTTAGCTATTAGCCAAGATCTGCAAACAGATATCTTGATAATACTCTGCCATGACAAATGCAAAAACATTTAACCTGGAAAGCCTTCAAGATAATGCAGTTATTTCCAGAGGGATTAACAGTAACTGGACTATAATAATGTTCAAAACCACCTTGTTTTTTCCTTTGGCGAAGGACCATCTTCACCTTTTGAACGACAAATTGCACACATCCAGGCATTCTCCCTTGGAAAAGGCATCAATGTGACTTCCAACATTTTTTTTCTCTCTATTTTTTTTTTTTAAATTATTTTTATGAGATATGGAAATGTAGCAAGAAAAATTGGTTGTACATACTCTGAATAAGTAATTATCATACAGGGTACATACCAGTGCTGTATTGGATGGGTCAAACACTGCAGGAGATGGTGATCAGTACATGGAAATATATTACTAGAAATAAATTCAACTTTACTAGTGTAAGTGATTATTATTCTCTTGAGGCTCAAGTGCTCTGTGAAATGAGGTATCTTTGAGGCAGCCACAGAAGCTGCCCAAGGCACATACTAATTTGGTTAACCAGTAAGATGGGACAAGTGTGAGGCAGCTTGCTGGCTGCTGTTGGCCCTGAGATGAAGGCTGCAGAGCCAAGGTGAGCATCAGCTCTGCTGGCTGCCTGGAAAGATGTTGAGGCAAGCAGGAAGGGTAAGTCAGACTTTTCACTACATTTTTTGATATGAGAGGTGCTGCAAGGCAGTAATCATATGCACTCCTGACATGACGCAAGATAATCAACTGACAAGGTGATATAATCTGAGAAGCCATTAGCTTTCTAATGACTCTTGGAGGTCTCATTAAAATTGGTCACTTACTGATTGTTCACATTACTAGAAATCTGAATAAAATGTTGTGGGCTTTTTCCATGGCTGAAAAGTTAGGGCACCTTTTCTGTATTCTATGAACAAAGTTAAAAATAATGTATAATAGATTTTCTGAAGAGGCTTTAAGAGCTCCATTTGCAATCGCTCCACTTATTATTATCATAGTAATCCCAGTACCAACATTAAATTTTCTTTCAGTACCTCCTTTCCAAAAAAAACCCCACAAACCCAACCTTCATTAAGTGTGATGTTTATTACCTGCACTTCTCTTGGCCAAGGAACTTGAGAGTTCCACAAGCTTTTAGATCATGCTTTGTGATCAGTCTGTCTCCTGTTAATTTGTTTTGCTACCTCACCATCCTAGCCAGTTTTGTTCCCTGATATAGATTCCCTTCATGAATGGCAAATAATATGGGAACTGAATAAGAGAGGGCTCATTCTCTGAAACAGAGTGCTGTATAGACTCCAGCAAGAAGAGGAAAAATGGCTAATGCTAGAGTTTAGAAGTTTTCTGGTTTTCTCAGAATTTAGGTAGGCTCAACTCATCTCTGGATTACACCTAGCTCTTTGATAACTGACTTGTGATAAACTTCTTTGCAAACTTTATTTCTACCTCTCTAGTTCTCACAACTGCACCTTTTAAATGTTCAAAACTCCAGTTCCCAGAGTGTCACAGGGAAGTCCCTCATATTGCCAACTAGGACAATGCGCCCAGCCCCACACTGGAGCAGAATGGTCTCAGTGGGGCGTAAGAGGGACTGTCAAAGTAGTCTACTTTGAGATCTGGTAGTTAGGTAAGCAAACTGAGGTACATACTCCTGGGTACCTGGAAACACTCTGTTTAATACTCCACTGCATTAACTATCAATGCATCAATACATCTTGATCATACATTTTAACAAATATATTAGTAATATTCATGCAAATAATACAGACATGTGCTTCATTTTCACAATCATGTTTCTTGTTTGTTTGATAATGAAGCAGAAAATCTTTGTGAGCCTAGAAAATACCTTGTAATGTGCTAGAAATGCAGCCCATTGTTTCCACGCTTGCATGCTGTGCAGCACTGCATGGTGATATGCAGTTAACTTCTCCAGCTGTTAGATTAAATTTCAGTTTGCACTGCCTTATCTGCGTTATCTGGCCATAAGCAGTTCTGAGGTTTGTTTTTGATAGTGTCCATCAAAATAAATCCATAGTCTCAGGCAGCAAATGAAACTAGATTGGTGCCAAATACATTGTACATTTACAGGTAGTGAGTGGGCTGTCAATGCATGTTAATAATAGGGAATTGGTTGTTAGGGAGTAGGAATTTAATAACGCCTGGAAACTATCTGCCAGCAAAAATACTGGAAATAACAACCACCTGAACTAATTCTACGCCAAGAGCTGTCTGGCGTGGATTACTAGAACATTGTTATTGAGACTGTAGAAATTCAAGTATCTTGCATTTTGTGTTATGTACAAGCTGTCCATGTATCTTACATCTGGTAGGGGCAGTGAAATATAATTCCTTCAATGAACGTAATACTGAGAATTGGTGCATAACTATCTGCCCTCATGAATAACTACCATAGAGTATGTAACCCAAATACCACCAATACACCTCACCCATAGCCTGTTTCCTGAGTCAGGTTACTGTATCATTTCCATGTTCCTAGATTAGACTACGCTGCTTCTACTCACTCCAGATAACACCTTTGTTTGCTGAATGGTTCTTTGACTGTGCTACTACAACCTATGCTGAGTGGTATCTCTTTGCTCATGTGCACTTGTTCCAGCAAGCTTACTCAAGGAGCAAAGCAGTATAGATTGCAAGTTTTGTTAACACAATCTGGACCTTTAGACAGCCTGGAAGCTTCATATTAAAACAGTCTTATTTTTTACCATAATAATGAAATGTAGTCACTGACTATATTTATCTCTACATGTAGTGTCCAATTTAATAAAAATGCAATATTTCAGATGGGCAGCTTCCCTGGAAATCTGATTCAATATTCAGATAATCACATCCTGTCATGTTTCATTGTCAGGTCATAACTGAAATCCAAGGTCCTCACTTCTAAACCACAAATGAGTACACACTGGATTTGGGATTCCATCTAGCTGGGGAGGCACAAGTGTTGCCCTTGTTGTGACAGGCTTGCTGATGTTATGCCCTTTTCAAAATAATTTCAAATTACTTTTGAGGATATGTCTTGACAGAAGCAACTGGGGAAAATATGCAGCAGAGAGGGAGTTAGAGGAACTCTGTTTGAAAGTTTTGTTGTGTATCTGGAATAAGGATTTCTTTCTACCACTTTGTTTTATTTTCAAGGTACTCCGAGTATTAAATGAAAAAGACATAAAGGCTTTCAATGATAACACTGTAACTGAATAATATTTTCTTAATCACTGTACTGCTTCAGCTATCTGTATCACTAAAAATATGCTATTTCTAAGCATATTTTAGCAAATGACTGGATATTTATTGCTGTTTTATGATGCAGCTTCAGTTACCAGGTTGAGAAAAATCATGCAGAAAGTTTTGTGATAGAAACATGGCCCTTGGATCTGAGCTCCTTTACACCTTAAGCAAGTCCAGAACCTTGATCAGTGGAGTATTTTCATTGCTGATAAGTTTGTTGAAAGTACAGGCTAAGTTTCTTATGCCAAAACTTCTTATGCCTTTTTAGGAAAAAGTTTAAATCCTGCAGTAATTTCTACTACTGGAGTTTGAGTAAGAACTTTCCTTTTAAATGTGTTATTTCAGTAGCCTGCTAACAATTTCTAACGTACTTTATCTGAATTCTACTACTTACTCTTCAAACGAAAGGTCTTGGTTTAGTTTTTCCTTTTTGCTACATTTATGAAATTCTGTTTGTCCAGTCTTCATTGATCCAAAGCATAGAACTCCTCTTCTTATTTCTTTTAAGAAGTTTTTTCCATTCTTTAAAAAAATCTTCAGGGTCTAAATATGCACTTAGATAACTCAGAAATAGATTCTCTTAGAACATCTGTCTTGCCATGAGCTTACTCCTCAGTAGAGGAAAAGTACCTTTGACTTACTTGAAAAAAATTTATCTTAGATATTGCAAAGTTAGTGTTTGAGAACCTCACAGTGTGTTTTTGCAATAGAAGACTTTCCACAAAATGCAACAGGCTCTTGTAGAGTCCCTGATGTGGATGGACACCACATCTCACTGGTGTGAGACAAATAATTCTTGGGAGCTTTTCTCTGATGTACATGCAATCAATTCTGAAACATAACTGAAACTTTTGGCTAAAATATTCTACAGTTTGGTTGTTTTTCCTTTAGATACATATTCTTCATTTAGTACCTCTTATAACCCAGTACTGAAGACAGGACAACAGACTTGAGGAATCTTTTCTCTGCCCTTCTTTAGCCACTTGTTTTTATGTTGTATGTCTGTTCCTTCCTCATCTGCTTTGCCAATTATCCTATACAACACCAGGAACACAGCCACCAACAGCAGAATACAGATTGAGACCTTATTATCTATTTCTACAAAACGAAAAGCTGATGCTACATGGCCAGAGACAAAAGTTTATATCACCAGCTAACCGCAGGTGATATAATGAAAGGGAAAATAAACCTCATTACAGACTCAATAAAGGAAGGGAAAAGAAGCCAGGCAGCAAATTTGATGATGAGTGGAGAAATCAACCACACCCCAAATACCACCATGGCCATGCACAGGCCTCCCCAGCAAATGCCAGAGAAGTGCATCAACATAATGTGATAAACGCCAAAAAGATACAGGACCAAGCTGAAACCTATTCCAAAAGGGATAGACAATCAGATCCATTACCTTTGTCTCTTTCAATGTCTCTTCCAATATCTCCCTCTGTCCTGCTGTCACTGGGGAACTCTGGTTGCAGGAAGAAGTTGAGGGCCTGCTTGATGATGGGGAAAATCCTGCATGGTGTCTCCACCCACAGAATGGCTTCCAACTTCTCTGCAAGCAGGACCAGCTTTTATACTACTGAATAAACAGCTCAGGTTGCATAGGCAACCTCAAAAAACTTCAGCAGCGGGACATCTGCTATTTTTCCTCCTCCTTGGATTCCATCCAAGGTTGGCCAGACCTGGGAAAGAACAAGGAGGAGGCACCTTTATCTGCTTTGGGTTCTGCTCACCCTTTATCAGGCTGGTTGTGTCTGTTCTCACAGACAATCAGCTAGTTTCCCAGCAGAGGATTTTTCTTTCTGTTTCAGTATACTGTTGGGTTGTGGGATTCATCCATACGTCAGCCTTAATTCAGGGCCTGCTCAGGCCCTAGCAGTTCATCATCCTAAACAGTTGAAGTAACAGGAAAAAAAGAATGCCATTCTACTGCAGAGTTTGTGGTAGTTAACACATTCAAAACACACATCACAAAAGTTGGAGATGGAAGGTAGAAAAGCATCAATAGCTGAATTTTGAACTTCAAATCCAGTTTAATTTAGTTCCAGATTCTAGTTGAAGGCTTTGGCTTTATTTTGTATTATTGGAGTTGATATTATATCTCATTCTTGCATGCGTCACAATGATATTTTAACTTTTAAAACATTTTAAGGGTATTCAGACATTTTTAGTAAGTAGAACATAGTACAACCAAGGAACAAAACCAGTATACATTACATTTCATAGTTTTGTTTTCCCTCGGAATTTAAGCTAATGCAACTTCTAATACTTCATGATTTTTTTGATGTACTGTTGACTCGTGGAACTAAGACTCCACAATTAGAGTAGATTGTAAAGTACACAGGGGATAATGCCACCCAAAATGTGTGCGAAATTACTCAAAGAATTACTTCCTTTTTATACAATCAACTAGTGCATATTCACAAGATTTCAAAATACGCCTATACATATTCATGACCTGTCCCCACTTCTCATGCTAATCAGGCTCCTCCCATCTGGGGCTGCGCAGTATCTTCTGGTGGTGGTCGCAGGGGGTCGCTGGGGGTCTCAGGGATGAAGATACGCTGGTCTTCCTCGCTAAACTCTATCTGACCCCGATGTTCTGCACATGCCTGATGTCCATTTGGTCTCGGCCCAAGGCTTCAATCTAGCCCAAACCGGCCACCTGGGATGAGGTCCTTTGTTCTCAGGGAGTTATCTCCACTACATCCTGATAGGTAATTATTCAAAGGCAGTAAAGCAGTAACACAAAGCAAGGGAAAATTACAAAATGTCACGTTTGGGATGCAGGGGAGCAAATGTAGCAAATTCATCAATAACAAACCTAAGCCTATATATCAATCACAAACTTAATCCTATGTATCAATCCCCCCTTTTTTTAAGTCCCTTTTGTGAAATCTTTCACAAACCTGGTTTAAATCAACCCCGTTTTTTCTAAAGAATGACGAAAATACCTTCCTGATTGCACTTGGTATCTTAATTTGTGCCTTTTCCAATCCTCATAATCCAAAAAGGTTGGTCTGCTTAGGTGCTTCATCATGACCCAAAGCTTAACATACATTATTGCTATGAGTACAAAGCATATTACCGTAAGTGTTAACAGCACAACAATGGGGTGTAGCATCTTATTAAAAATTCCAGTAGCTGTCGGTGACCATCCGAAAAAGATTTCCCACCACAGATGTTGATCGTCTTTCTTTACCCTTTCTAATACCTGGTGTATTTCTTCCACATCATGATGAACCGTGATTAGAGTTCTCCTCCCATCCCCCTGGGCTTGTTTTGCCAGTTTCCTTAAATCTTCATGTCTCAACAAAATTTTTAACAACGTGAGGTTCATCCCAATTGGGGTATGAGGCAAATCACTGTACAATGTATAATTGGAACTTATGAATTGGTGTGAAGTCACGGGGGCTAGATAATTAAAATCACATCCTATGATCTTTGCAAATCTGCAAATGCAAATGTTAGAATGATTGTTAATGGATACTAAGTGTCCATCTATAGTTAGGTTTACATAAGTGGTCCTTAAACATGCACAACCCTTTCCAATGTACACCAGAACAGTCTCTGTATTTTCATTAGGATGTATTTCAAAATGGCAGATACTTTGTTCAGTGTCTAGGCAGATGTCTTGAGCTCTCAGAGAGTTGCCTTCACAAATGAAGCCTTTTTGTTCCTTTACTAAGCGTGTATCAGTTTCAGTGGTTTGGCACTTATCCCCATTCCGTTGGGCCCATACCCTATGTTTTATTGGATAGAGTACGATTCCATTACTATTTATTTCAAGAGCGATTACAGGGTATACGGTGAAGGTAGTAGCATTAAGTATAGTTAATACGAAAGCTGTTGCTGTGCTGGTGGTTGCATCATAGGTAAAGTTAATCATCTGCCACCAGGATTGGAACCTTTTTTCAAATTTAGTTGCATTGTCCCATATTATCTTTCGTACTTCTGTGGGTAAAGTGCCTTCTTCTCCTTCTCTTATGATAGTAGCTGCAATAGATTGAATCCATAACTGGGCCTGTATACAGCTCAATGCTAAAGAGGTGTTTTCTTGGGCTACTCCTAAAGCTTCTACTATTTGATCATGATCTTTTTCCATCAGTCTTTCCCATTGTGGGAGAATATTTGAAAGCAACCGCTGATTATTTCCCAGGGCTAGCATAGAAGACTGCAAAGGGTGTCCCAAATTACTTGCGTCAGTGGTAGTGGCATCTAATTTATTTGCCAAAACTTCTGCATCTATACTGTTTAAAACCCCTAATCCAGTACCCAAGATTCCAGCAATATCCTGTTTCATTCGCCCTTGATGTTTCAATGTACGCCCATGTAGCCAAGCAGACCATCCCGCATAAGAAGTAGTCAGAAAGGGTGAGCAAGTAGGCTTAATAGTGGAAATGTCAACTTGCATCAGTAATTCCACCCTTTTCAGGGAGTATAAGGGATTGAACAGTATTTGCTGTTGTCCAAGTTCTTTTACCACATATGGTCCTATTTCGAAAACTTGTGGTTTATGCTCATTGGGAAGGACGGTTTCTTCTAAGGGCTTGGTGGCACTTTCAATCTTCTCTTCAACAATGACTTCCATGCTATGGCTTTCACTGGTGAATCTGCTCTATAATGCTCGACAACGGTAATATCCACTATCGTTCTGGTGAACCGGTGAAATCTCCAGAGTGGACACATTATTAGATTTCCATTCTATTTCCCCCCCTTCTAACAGCTGGCACATGAAGCTAGACTCTTCTAGCTTACACCACTGCATAATGGGTTTTTCCCCACAGTAATGAGCTGGACAGTCTATAGACAAGGGCTTCCCACCTCAATTTTGTATTTGGAGCCTCTTTGGACTCTAATTTCTACTGCACAACCAACTGTATTTATCCTAAATTTGAAGGTTAGTCCTATATTATTTCGAGCCCAGAGACAAACTACAAAGACAGAGTGTCTCAGGGTAAAATTATGCCAACAATCTAGGGTATCGGTGGTACAAAGTTTCGTATTCTTTTTCTCCGGAGTTGATGCATTCTTTCTCTCAGGGATTTCCGTTACTGATATCTTGACTGCCTTCTCATAGTTAGACCCATTAATCATTCGGCACCCTACTTTT
>VYZX01018846.1:0-20727 GCA_013401335.1 Brachypteracias leptosomus | reverse complement strand
CACCAGCAATCCGAGCGAGGAAGGGTTGAGCAGAACTTCCTGTGTCCTTTCAGGGGTGTGGCGGGAAGGGGAGTGGAATAGCCACTCTACCTCTCCCTCCCCTTCCCCAAACTTTAAACCACAACATTGCCCATGGCAGGGGCGTGGAACTACATGATCTTTAACGATCCTTCTAACCCAAACCATTCTATGATTTGATGATTCTGTGACTCAGTGATTCAATGATTCGATGATTCGATGACTGGAAACTCTCAGATGTTATCCCAGTTTCCAAGAAGGGTAAGAAGGAAGACCTTGTAAATTATAGGTCTCTCAGACTCACTTCAGTGCCTGGTAAAATTATGGAGAAGGTTATTCTGAGAGTTCTTGAAAATGCTTGAGAAACTATACAGTCATCGGTCATAGCCAGTATGGGTTCAAAAGTATAAAGTCTCACTTTTCCATTTTCTTGAATAATACTAATGCAGTCTTGCTAAACTAAAATAATGTCCATTAACTGATTCTTCAAGATTTTCTTCTTCCTTCTTATTTTTTTTTTGGATACCAGTCCCTTTTAACAATATATTTCTTGTGACACCAACACAAGAAAATAAAAAAAAGTAACTAAAAACAGTGTAACTCTCACACTAAGTGCTAAATTCTGTGCAAACAGCAAACATTAACAAGAGTGTTAAATCTTCTGAACCTCTTCAGGCGTGCTCTAAATTTAAAGATATGCAGAAGATAAAGAAAGTCTGAGGACTATAAGGACTGGAATAAACTGTGATGAAAGGCATTTTGCAAATGAGCTCACTCCAGTCAGACAACTCTCATATAGTATAATTCATTGTGAGCCAAAGCATCATAAGTTGTTGAAAATACAATGCACTGGACTTAAAAAGGAATATTTTAAGCACTTCATAGCTAAATATAGAGAATAGCTTGTTGATACTAAGTCATACAGGGCTAATTTGGTCTTGTCTCACAGGACATCTGAATGAGGCATTAAATACATTTTTTACATGTAATTCAGAAAGCAGTGGAGAAAAAAAATGTTTGGGGTCACAAGAGATCCTATTCGCTCCCTTCCCATGGATCAAAACATTCTATTGTCTGAGCATCACTTTAATTCCACTATTCCTATGCACTTGACAGAATAGCTATCCCAAAATTAAAGTGTGTAGTATACTAGGCACAGATCTACTGAAATAGACTCTCTCCAACAGGAAAGACACCACAGACTCCCTGACTTACATTTTCCTCAAACACGAAACTGGGAGAAATATAAAAAGATGGTGATCCTTACATGGAACACATCACAGTCTTTCTGTCTGACTAACAAATGATAGAGGACTAGATCTGGACATCTGGCAGTACTTTCTTCTGAGTGTATGGGTATGCATTTTTAAGTGTGTTCACTAAAACTATATTCATGCCCCTGTCTGCAGAAACATTTTAAGAATTAGTGAATGTTGAGCAAATATGAATACCATGAAAGAAACAGATGAGCAATTTCATAAAATTGCCTCTTTGATGGCTCTTTCACTCAAGAAATTAGTCTCATTAAATCTGAGAGTAAAAAGGTGCCTTGTGACCTAAAATGTTGAATCAGAATTAGGCAAGATAAAACAATATGCACACTTAATAAATGAGACAGTACTAAATAAGTAACAGAGAATTACCTTACTGTTAAAAACAACCAACCAAACCAGACCAAACAAAACAACAAAAACCTGTACCAGTATTTCACCATCCTCATTGTAAAAAATTTGTTTTATAGATATAAGGAAGATATAACTAACTCTATACATCTGTAAATATAACTATAGATAGATAGATACATACATACATACTTACATAGGTACATAGATAAATATAACCCTCTCTTAGTTTAAAACCATTACCTCTTGTCCTATCACAATGGGACCTGGTAAAAAGACTGTCCCCATCTTTCTTACAGGTCCTCTGCGCCAAAAGGCTGCAATTAGGTCTCCTTGGAGCCTTCTCTTCTCCAGGCTGAACAACCCTGACTCTCTCAGCCTTTCCTCATAGGAGAGATGGTCCAGCCTTCTGATCATTTTTGTGGTCTTCCTCTGGACCTGCCACAGCAGGTCCATGTCTTTGCTGTGCTGAGGAGTCCTGAGCCTGACAGAGTACTCCAGGTGGGGTCTTACCTACCAGAGTAGAGAGGGAGAATCGTCTTCCTTGACCTGCTGGTCATGCTTCTTTTGATGCAGCCCAGGATATGCTTGGCTTTTTGGGCTGCAGGTGCACATTGGTGGCTTGTGTCCAGCTTTTCATCCACCAGTACTTGCAAGCCCTTCTCCACAGGGCTGCTGTCAATCCCATCATCCCACAGCCTGCGTTGATACCAGGTGTTGCTCCAGCTTAGGTGCAGGACCTTGCACTTGGCCTTGTTGAACCTCATGGGCCCACTTCTCAAACTTGTCTAGGTGCCTCTGGATGGCATCCTGTTCCTCAGGTGTGTCAGCTGCATCACTCAGCATGGTGTTGTCTGCAAATTTACTGAAGGTGCACTTGATCCCACTGTCTATGCCATTGATGAATACATTAAACAGCACTGATCCCAAAAAGGACCCCTGAGGGACACTGCTTGTCACTAATCTCTGTCCAGACATTGAGCTATTGACCACTGCACTCTGGATGTTGCCATCCAGCTAATTCCTTATCCACCAAATGTTCCATCCATCAAATGCATACCTTGCCAATTTTGAGAGAAGGTTGTTGTGGGAGTCTGTGTCAAATGTCTTACAGAACTCCAGACATCCATAGCTCTTCCCTTGTCCACTGTTTCATTCTCAAATCATGAAAAAATACTCACTTATATCATTGTGTGTTTTGGAAAAAGTAAGGCACAAAGGGTATTTCTGAAGTTAAATCTTGGGAAAATGTTCATATTTTTTAATAGATTTGGGGTTTTGGTCTCACTGATACAATTATTTAATGCAATATATTTTACGGTTTTCATAACATTCTTTTTTTCATTTATATATAAAATAAAGTTATGAGGTCCGCAAAGGAGTCTGGAACAGTGTTATGGAATATATTAGTTTTTCGAAGGGTTGTTCTCAATCAATTATAACTAAAAAGGAAAAAATAAAAGTGGTAGACTATCTAGTGAACGTCCAATGAGAAATCTATGCATTTAGCCCCAAAACTCAGTTATTCTAGTGTAACAAAAATCAAGAAGCTCAGCTCTGAATACTGAAGGAAAATGCAAAGCATAAGCATCCTAAGGAAGGTACTATCCTCACTGATCTTGTCAGATATGCTTAAGGTCTTTCTGGTGACAATCTTTCCTCTTGTAGCTTGAGTCAACCAGGTCCTCAGAGAGTAATACAACATGGAAGACTTATTCATTGCAAGAATTTTTCATAAAAGAGATATGGACAATAGTAATATTTGTCATGGTTAAACCTATATTTCTTTTATTTGAAGAGGTGAAGACTGACAGAAGGCATCAACTAGGTAGAAAAGACAACAGGATATCACACTAAAACAAAGTGCTGCTGTAGTCACTGGGTCATTGGTATATACAAAAAATGTTTATGTTGTGTCTACTTATGTTAAGGTCTGTCTTCCAGGTGCTCATAATTAAATTGGTAATTGATGTTATTTGCAGTACTTTCTGTTCTTACTATTTCCTGTATCCAAAAGTATGGGAACAAACCTGAGGGCTTTCTCACAGTCTGTCCAAAATATGTATACATATATATTTTCAGGCAATATAATAAGTGTTCATTAGAAGCTGCATCTCAGTACATTTCATTTGTGTTTTGTATCACTTCTTCATTGTGTAAAGATTATTTTTTTTTATCAATTTGATTCTTTTTCATCTATTCCTTATCATTTGTAAGAATACTTTGGTTAAAATTAGTTGCTAAGGAAAAATACTTACTTCCCAATCAGAGCCCCATTTGCTTTTTGTTTTGTAGCTAAATTTATTTGAGTAGAGGTCCAAAACAGAAAGAATTTTTCAACATCTGTTTTTTAAATGACATCTCCCCTAAAACAAAATTTTGCTCTGTGGTGGGTTAGCATCGGCTGAGAGTCAAGGGCCCTCCAACCACTCACTTTCTTCCCCCTCAGCTGGACAGGGGGAGAAAATAGGAAGAACAGGAGCGAGAAAGTTTGTGGGTTGTGATAAAGAAGGGGAGATTACAGTTACTATTGCAAGCAAAACAGATTTGACTTGGAAGAATTTACTTAACTTATTGCCAATTGAAATAAATATTTAATTACTGATTCAGGTAGTAGGAAACAAAACCAGAAAAAGGGAAACATTTACACATAGCTTTCCCTCCTTCTTTCCCAGGTTCAGCTTCAATGCAGACAACTCTCCATCCTGCTTGTTGCTGCAAGTTATGCTCAGTGCTTTCAGTGATTTAACAGGTGATGAGTCTGGTGGTTGCTGCCAGGACATAGTGGTTTCTCTCTGCTGCTCCACCCTTTGTTTTCTATTCTTCTGCCTCATGTGGTTCTTCCATGGGCTGCTGTCCCTTCAAGGTGAGAGTTGTGCCTGATGCACATGGAGCAGCTCCTCTTTCTTCTCCCAGCCCTGCATTTTCCAGGCTCAACTTCACTCCTTCATTCACTTGTCTATCTCCTTCTGTGTCCCCAGGCAGCACAAGGGAATGGGGAAAGAGGGTTAAGGTCCATCCATAAAAGCTGTACTTCTGTAATTCTGCAGTTCTGCAACTGTGGTACAGGTAGATAGGGGCTTCTAGACACTTTAATGGGACCTAAGAGGGCACAGGACAAACCTGTAAGCTAATGGCTTTGCCACTCTCCCAGAAAAACCCAGAAGTTACAACAGGAAAAAATAAAGAAACAAATGGATAATTGAGGAAGTATCCGTTTTTATTGTAAGTCTTTTGAATAAATAAATGGCACTTCCTAAAGGTTAAATTTTTCAGGAACCAATGGAGACTGATTTTATATGTTTGATTTGTTCACAATAAGCAAGGTTGTCTAGCTGTAGGGTCTTTTAATCAAATACATCCAGGACTGGGAACAAATCAGAATTTTCCTGAACTGTCTTAAGTCTCAACAGCTGAATATATTTTCCTATTGTTCTTCTGAGGATGGAGCAGGATGAGCCTGAGCTATTTTTCTCCTCTTTCTGTAATACCTTACTGGAACTACATAAACAATTTATATCAAGAAGTTTGCAATAGTATTACAAATGGAGAGACACTTTAAATATTACCTGAATACATCAGATTTCAATAATGTGTTTTTTATTGTGTGGTTTTTTGTTGTTTTTTTTTTTAAGCAGCCACCACTACAGAGTTCACAACAATGTGAAATTTATGTAGGGAGTCACCATATGTTTCATTACTGAAAATAGTTTTTATTATATTAGTTTTTATTATAATAGTTTTTCTATTATATTAGATTTATTATTGCTCTAATATATCTTAAGAAGAAGAACTGCTATCACTGCAACAATGCTATAAACACTAGGGAAATAATGTTCTTTCAGAAGCAAATATCCATGGCTGGCTTGAGATACACCTGTTTACATCAAACCCAAGTTCATGCTACATGTTGCTAGAGGTCTCTTTTTTAACAACTCTTAGGCTGCAATAGCTAAACAAACTACCTGCTAGTATTAAAATAAATGTCAAATTTGATTCTTGATTACAGAACAAAATATGAATATATAAATGCAATTTTTCATTTTTCTGTATCTGCTGTGCAAAGTGTAGGCTGCTACTATTCTGATCTAACATTGGATACAATCCACATCACGTTCAGATTGTATTGATGTAAATAACTACAGGAGGTTCAGAGTTATGAGAAAAACTTAAATTTTTCTTAAAATAAAAATAATTTCATGTAAAGCAATCTTCTTGTTATGTTTTATGGCTATTTCTGAAGAAGATATAACTTACAGTAACTGGAAAAGTGCATGGTATTTAGAGGCAAAACTTGCNAGTATGCCCAAGTCCTTTTCTTCAGGGCTGCTCTCAAGCCAGTCACTGCCCAGCCTATATTGGTGCTTGGGATTGCCTTGACCCAGATGCAGGACCTTGCACTTGATCTTGTTGAACTTCATGACGTTGGCATGGGCCCACCTCTCCAGCCTGTCAAGGTCCCTCTGGATGGCATCCCTTCCGTCCAGCATGTCGACCACACCACACAGCTTGGTGTCATCAGCAAACTTGCTGAGGATGCACTCAATGCCACTGTCCATGTCGCCAACAAAGATGTTAAACAAGACTGGTCCCAGTACTGATCCCTGAGGGACTCCACTTGTCACTGGCCTCCACTTGGACATGGACCCATTGACAGCCACTCTTTGAGTGCGGCCATCAAGCCACTTCTTTATCCACTGAGCATCAAGTTAATTCTTGCAAAGGTTAATGTATATATCTTAATTCTTTAGGATTGGACTATGGGAGCTACAGGTGCTTATACAGAAATAGTAGAAGATCAGTAATAAAATGTCAGGAGTTGCTGAATCCAATAGGCTGACACAGCTGAGGCTACCATGGCTCCATGTCCCCAGGTCCAGCCAGGAGTGAGACTGAGCGTGCTCCCAATAGCACGCAGGCATACATATACACTGTACAGATACACATGGCTGGCACACAAATTGAGGGAGATGACATGCTTAACACTCACACAGACACAAACAGCACCAATGGCCTCATCCTATTCCCCTCTCTAGCTGATCAGAATGAAAGTCCGTTTGTGGGAAATACATATCCACATCTACAATGTAGATCCCTCCAGTGTGCCCAGTAACTGGCCCCTGGATGCCAGGACTCCTCTGTTCCTGACTCTTGTGCATTATGAGTCCACAAAACCCACAGTTCCCAACCAATAGTTGCAGACTTCCCTCAACCCACAGACACACATATATGCACAGCCATGAATGTCTAGATAGATTATGGATCCTCCAAAGGAATTTTCCTAAACTACCTGCAATATTTAAATGGTGTTATTTCAAATAACATTGAAGTGGAATTTATGTTTCAGGGATAGAAGAAGGAACATTGTAAAAAGCATGAGAAAGGCCCATAGTAACACAAAGAGAAAAACTTGAAGTCAAGATAGAACAGTAAGCAAAGGATTTTCTTAGGGCACGTGGAGATGAAGTATACCACAGAGGATTTAACCTTGGCCTTCATATGAATTCATAATTGTAAGCATTTTCTCAGATTTTTATGTTCCTTATTGATATACATGTGTTTCTACCTGACAAAATAAGTACACAGCACCTGCTGAATCACTAATTTCAATGCAAACTAATTATGATTGCAATTGCAAATTTTTCACTCATATGCATACATATATTCATGAAATAACCCTTTAGGTCAAATTGACACACAAATGTAACAGTGATGAGTTCACTAGAAAATGGGTATTCTGCTCCAAGACACACATTGATGCTTCTACTGGGCCTATTTTTTTTTCCAGTTTAATTCCATTGATTTCACTATCAGCAGAGATATTAGTCACTGACTTCAACAGGAGTAATATCCATGCACTTAAAATCAAAGTTTTGAGCTTAGAAACAGTGAGAAGGATTGAAAACAACATGAGACACTACTACATTTCTTATTCCCTTTTCTCTCCTTTATATTCTCATGAGAAATGTGTTATGTTGAAAAAGATTTTGATTTACCTAAGATAAGGTTCTGCCCCAGTTTTACGAAGTTAAGAAGATGGCTGGAAGATGGTTGTGATGGAGGTGATGATAATCAAGCTGGCTGAAAATTTCTGTAGTTAGCCTAGCATGTGAGCTGGTATTTTTCCCTCTGTAGCTGAATAATAAATCTTAACATCAAACTATCTCAGGTTCAAAGCTGCCTTGTAAATAAAGTTAAAATTAAGGACTTTGAGATACGGTTGTTATCTATACAGTATGGAAATATTTAGTTTCTTCAAATTATGTTCTCTATCAACGAATGCATAAAATACCATTAACATTACTAGGAGACATATATATGTATTAAGGAGAAGCTATAGTCTTCAAAAAGACATTCTTTGAAGGAAGATATAGAGAAAGATATAAGGTATATATATATTTTGAGGAAGATATAAGAAAGGCTTGTCTCTGAATGGTATGATGTCAGTTATCAAAGTAACATGTAATAAGCATGAAGTTAGAATCTATTGCCAGGCCACAATGTGGCAATAACTTGTAGATAAGATATTGTTGGCAAAACATATAGACCATGAAAAGTGATTTAACTGAAAGAATTCATAAGGAAAGCTAACAACTGGCTTTAATGTGTTATTCTTAATAGCAGTATCAACTATGCTGACATTGCTGTAGTTCTACTGTATTAGCTTTTTCCTTACATAAATACATTTTTTTCCTCTGGATTTTAAGTGCAGTGTAAATATTCAGACAGTATTTAAACTGGATTTGGGACTGTGAAGAACCCAAATAGGATAGGTAGGGCAATGAAAATAAAAAATTATGTGAAATTAGTATTGCTTGTATTTGAGGTTATAACCATGCCATACAATGACAGAAGGTTGAGTGTTCACATTTTGGAAACATCCAAAACATTACTATTTCCAAAATGAAGTTGTGAAACTTCGTTTCTCTATTCTTCATGCATAGATGTAATGCTCTGTTAGTCCTTTCCAGTTGTGGCTCATTCAGCATACTTTTAAAACATGGCTCCGGTTTGTCTGGGGATTTCTTGGATGAGCAAAAGGGTTCTTTCTACTTTATTGTTTTCCTCATAACTGAACATTGGTGCATACATTTGTCTATTTCAAAGATGTTCATTAGTGAAAGCAACAGTGAATCTCTAGTCTTCTGGAAACTGTGAAGTGGTCTAATGAGACTTTGTAGGGTGATTATCAGGCTGTTTTGTCCTCCAAAGAGACCAGTAACTTACTGAGGATTAAAGGTAAAAAACAGAATTCTCAATAATGTTTCCACTTCAACTAAGTTATAAAATGTATGCAGAGGTTTAGCTTCCATTCAGATGACGGACAAGAGACATAGTATTGACAAGTCATGCATGAACCCTTTGGCATCAATCTTATTTAAAATAAACAAAGGCAATAATGTAGGCTCCAAAGCAATGAATTGTGTTATGTGTAAAAACTGAGCCACAAAAGGAGAGGCAATGACTCTTCACAAACTGTCTGAAGCCTGATCACATAGTTCTTCTGGAGGCATGTTCCATAGGTTGCTAAGAAAAAAGTAATGCAAAGGAATGTTTCCCCTTTTTCTTATGCTTTGTAAAGTAGCCTTCTGCAAGAAAATTGAAGAACTGGCACCAGTGGTTTACGGATATTAGCTTTATGAACAATTTTAATTCTCAGAAACAGATCTTTCAAAAATGAAATAAACTATGCAAAATGCAAAATGTAATTATCTGAAAAATTAAAATGCTGCTCAAACAATTGAAACCACTCTTAAAATATGATTGATACAGGGGAAGGAGCACTTAAAATTCTAACATCAGGAGTGTAAATTTTATTGTTACTGCTTTAACTAAATCATCATATAAACAACAAAATTAAATTTTGCCTTTCTGACTAAAACCAGATTACACTTTCAACAGGACA
The DNA here is from genome assembly GCA_013401335.1 of Brachypteracias leptosomus. Lineage (NCBI taxonomy): Eukaryota > Metazoa > Chordata > Aves > Coraciiformes > Brachypteraciidae > Brachypteracias > Brachypteracias leptosomus. The sequence continues at coordinate 11,181 of VYZX01018846.1, read as the reverse complement.
GTTTATTTAAAATATTCATAATCTCAAGATAGATTTTTCTTCCTCTCATCCTCTTCCTTCTCCCCCTCCTTCTCCTCCTCTGGTAAAAAAAAATAAAATAATAATTTAACACTTTCATCAAAATAATTATTTTAAGCAGCTCTGGCTGTGACAGTATGTGAAAGATATAACCTATGTATTCTCATTTTCAGTTAAGTTCCAATATTTCAATAAACCAATTCAGTTCTTAAGCACATCATTTCAATTAAAATGGTAAACTCCTTTCAGTTCTAGAAATGCATTAGCATTTTCAGACTTTCATAGCTCACAGTACCTGAACATGATCACAGTCAAGGTCTGTACATGACCTTTTTGATTCTTGTCAACTTTGGGGAACAAATCAACAAGTAACAAAATGCATATAAAATTTAGAATGTAGTTTCTTAGCTTCAAAAGCTTAAGTTACAATTGATGTTGATATTGATACCTGAGCTGATAACTTAAGTTTCATTTATAATCAGTGAAGTAAAAGTGGAATTTCTAGGGTATTACTCAATAAATCCAAACCTAGACATTAGATGTCTCATGCCATGAAGTGTCCCTCTTTTTCTCACTATAAATGGAGCCCAGAATCAGTACTCAAATGTGATAACTACACTGCAGATCTGAAGTACAATGAATTCTATCAAAGATGTAGAATTTTCCAAGAATTTCTGGCATCCTGTCCAAACAACCAATTTCTTTAGTCCTGCAACTCCTAAATCAGCTAAAAAACTCACCACTCTGAAGATGCTGTGTTTGATACTTAGTGTCTTCAGTGAGCAAGACAGTTTCTTCAATGCTACTGTCAGAAAATGTAATGAACTGGGTTTTAGACTTGGAGACATCTTTTTTTGTCGGAAATCTTTTGTGAATTTGTTGCCTCTCTTTTGGTTCTTTCTTGTCTACTGTACAAAGGTTGTACTAGTGGGTATATTTGAGTTATAACATAAAATGTCTTGAGTATTACTCACTGATGGCAACTAAGTGGCACAACACAGCTTGCAGCCAGTGAGCCAAACTCTATACTTGAAAACAGGGCAACTGCACCCAGCTCACTACCTGGGCTTGTACTACCTCTATGTCTAGGTCAGCCTGGAGGAGCTGTAATTGGTCTCGAATCATTTCCCAGACTCCTTTCTGGTTTGTAACTGGAGGAAAAGATAAAAGCCTGTTTTTACATAATTGTGTAAACAGAAAAAAAATTGCACTGGCTACTCCTGCAGAAGTAGAATGAGAATGGGATGTGCCATGTAAAACCTTTGGTAGACAGGAAAGATGGAAAAGCTACTCCTTTCCATGCTATCACTGAGATCAGAATCAGTGTAAATGAACAAAGGATAATGACAAACAGTGCATTCTCTACATCAGTACTGTAATTAACATAGTTTCATGCAAACAGAAAACATTGCAAATATCCTACTTTTAAACTCATTTGAAACTAAAAAAATAGTATATATTTACAAAACAGAAAAGCAGCATCAAAAAATATCTGTGTTTAGTCAACTTAATGTCTTCAAACAAGCCAGTTAAAATTACTTCTTTTCAAGAAGTACTTGACATTGTCTTAAGTTTTAACGTAAAATTGGAGGACTGTGATATTTAAACTATGCATTATCAATAGTGTCTCTCCTACACTTTTGTAAGTATTTCAGTTTCTCATCATGCAGGGAGGTTGATCTGGCCTAAGAGGAGGAGAGAAAAATTAAGAATAGAAATTATTTTAAGAGACTCATTGAACTCCCACTGGAGTCGATGGATAAATGCCTACATATTTCAGTGGGAGTAGTACTAGAGCTATGATAAGCAAGTTATATTTTCTAATATACAGGATATATTGGTCCTATAAAGTAAGATTCAGAAACTAACTGACCTTCAGGTTTCTTTTTTTTTTTTTTTAAGAGATATGTCTCCATTTTTGTAACTTTAAAAGATGAAGCTTTAAGTGTCATTAGCATTCTTGTTTCATCATCTGGAAATGAGCATAAAGTATAAATTTTTGAAATTGGAGAAACAGCAGCTTTCGGTCAGTAGTCCTATAACATTACAAATGTCAGCTGCTTCAGTATTCATTGTTTAATACCCACTCCTATAGGATTATTAAAATTTCTTTCATTGGTACTGTGAATTCAATGTTTTAATAAAGAATGTCCTAACTTGAAGCAAATCAAATGAATTTAAGTGAATATCTTTGATGATTGCCATTAATATTGCTGTAATTAGATATCAAGAACAAGTAGTTGTGGAAGGGTTACAGTTGTACAAACAAGTAAGTTTAGAAAGCCCTAGTATGTAGAATGAAACTACAAAGACTTCAGAATAAGAATGAGTATGAAAGTGAACCATCTCAAGACTGTAGCGGAGAAGCCAACATGTAAAATATCAGAGGCTTTGCAAGTTCACAGGCACAGGATGTTGCCAGAGATCTCAGGACTATACACAGAAGTGGTCAGTTTTTGATATAGAACAGTGCAACAACCTAATGAAGCTGCCTGTAGCTGATAGCATACTTTGAAATATTTAAGAAAACAACAGTTAATTGTACAGGTGTAGCCACTCCAAACTGGTTACATGAAATTAATGACCCTGATATCCTGCAATGTTCGGTGTCTAATTATAACTAAAGGGAAATATCTTTAATGCTTATTTAGCATTCCACATCTGAGGTTTGGCTGCATTTTAAATGCAACATAAGGTCTCGTAAAAATCACAAATAAATAAAATCAAATATTTGATAATTTTTTTGTTTATTACTGATGTAAATTTAGGCAAACAAGGCTTCTAGGGCTGAACTGAATGTTGTCCTTTTACAAGTAAAATTACAAGTTGGGTTGTTTTTTTTTCAGGATAAGAAACAGAATCACTTGCCAAATAAAATGTTATGAAGACGATTTGCAGAGAATTTCTAAATTTTATTACTCAAACCTACTCCATATATACTGTTAATATATTATGATACTGAAGTTTAATAACTCAGAGTGCACCAGATTTTTAGATATGTCTCACTCCTGTGAAATCTAACACAAAGGAAAAGAAGTGTGCTTTTTAGAGGTATTTTTATTTGATGTAGCTTTTAGCAGCTAACAGATGAATTCATATTATCCAGCATGGCATAACTTAATATGATCAAGAAAAAACAATTATAACACTCCTGTAAAATTCAGGATGATGTCTAAATAAAGCCTCCAAGCATATTGCTGTATAGATTCTTTGTTATCAAATAATTTTCTATTGCTCTGAATAGAAATATATTTTAGTACCTAATTTTAAAACATTCTGCAATCACTGCTTTCTTTTATTTTTCAGCATCACATTTTGTATATTGTTTAGTCTGGGCAAAATGCTGAAAAATTAGAGAGGGATTGATTTTGAACTTTTACAGCTTTGAATCTACAGATGTTTGTACAGATGTCAAGGGTTTGTAATGATAGGACCAGGAGTAATGGTTTTAAGCTGGGAAAGGATAGATTTAGATTTGGATATTAGAAAGAAGTTCTTTAATCTGAGGGTGATAGATCAGTGGAATGGGCTGCCCAGGGAGGTGGTGAAGGCCCCGTCCATGGAGTCATTCAAGGTCAGGCTTGATGGTGCTCTGAGCAGCCTGACCTAGGTAGAGATGTCCCTACTTGTGTAGGGAGGTTGGACAAGATGACCTCTAGAGGTCCCTTCCAGCCTGAAACATTCTATGATTCTATGTTTATGCACATGCTTGGTTTTCTGAATGAATAGTCCCACTGACAACAGTGTGACCACGTTTGTTAAACTTAGAAATTTTTGCAGGGTCAGGATTCAATTCTGCAGAAATCCAAATGCAAACAGAACAGAAGATGACTCAGCAGGTTTCTCTTATTGGTATTAACAAAGATTAAAATTCAGATAAACTAGATCTTTAGCAGATTTTAGGAAAATTCAGTCTTAATTTGCAAAAGAAGACTTAAAATCAAAAACGTTCTCTTATTTTTAATTAAATTTTCTATTAAAGTCAAATCTTCTTTTTTTTTTGTATATACAGGTGGAATTTCTATATTGCTGAAGTACCTGTAATTTAATATGAAATGATTAATCATTTACCAAACAGTACATCTGATAATTTAAAAGCTAGGCTAATATTACACTTATATTAATTGCAAAGAATATTAATGTTTAGAAGGAAATGTCAATTTTAGTGGTAATTATTAATTCTATTTAATTTAGTTTTAGATAACTTGCAAACTTCTGGAACTTAAAACATGGCTGTGTTTCTTACTGAATTACATCCTACAGAGCTGACCATTAAATTTAACACAGTCTCTATAGTTTGTTATTTAAAACTCTTATAATTGTAATTACTTCAAATACTTTGTTTAGCCTTTGCTTATGCTTAACTAAATCAATTTTCCTATAGATTTTCAACAATATGACAGAATAACTTGAAACAGAGAATGAATATGTTAGATTTAAATATTCACAGAAGTTGTAGAGATAAAATGAAATCCAAAACTACTAAGGCCATTCACATAAATTTCTTCCTAAATAAAGGTCAAGCTATCAGATCATGTTGAAGAAAAAATGTTTATACTACTCCCATTTGTGAAGTTCGTTGTAGAATTGCAATATGGAGCATTATGATCAACTTCTAGAGTCTGTGGGGAAATAAATTCCAATTCAAGTGACCATGTATAAAGCTATTCTTCATGGATTAAGATAGCACCTGTTTTCTTATCCTGAACACCAGCATATCAAGTGGACTTGAACAAAAGACAGTTTTGCAACCTGCTTGGCACAGATGTTGGACATTAATCAATGTGACAATGCAAACATTTTAGCTGGATGCTTTGCAAATGTAATTCTATCCAGTTTGCCTATATTAGTTAAATTTGTACAGAACATGACTTTTTTTTGTGCTTTCCCTGCATAAAAAAAAAAAAAGAAAAGAAGAAATAAGAAACAGTCTTCTTTTTCACAAACACCTCATATGCAAAGCATGAGCTATGACAGTTAATCTTTCCTGCAGGTAAGAATATAAAGTTTTTTAGGCATTTTCAGGCACAATTTTTCAATGTGCTGATACTTTCTGGTATCAAATTAATATTGAAGTGGTGTGATGTATGGAGTACAGGGAGATCAAGGTGGATGTAACTATTCTCATTAAAGGACACTGCTCAGTGGAAAAAAAAAAAGAAAGATGTATATCTAGTACTGAATGATGTATATCTAGTACTGAATGATGTACATATTTCTGGAATATCTTGTAACTAGAGTCCATTAGAAATTATTTCTATGACCATACAATATGGTCTGTACTGGTTCTTATTTCTTGAGTTTACAAGGGTAAGAAAGATATCAGTTGACTGGGCAGCATGACCCTGGTTGACAACATTGCTTGACCTGTGTCAGTAGCTATCTCAATCAAACCTGCAGGTGTCCGAATAGAAGAAATACTTTTCACTTTTGTGGCTTGTTGCTCCAACACAACATCTAAAAATAAAGGTATTCTGTCTCGGCATGGCATAAAAAACTGTATTTTCCAAGAGTTTGTAAGAACTGAAAGGCAGTTTGTTTGCTTGGTTGGCTTTGCTTTTTGTTTGTTTGTTTGTTTTCCTTCCATTAGCTCTGTAGGTTGGCAGGATTCTAATAGGGTCATTAGTTCATTTTTGTAGGGCTAGTGACAAATAGCAAATGAACTTTTTAAAATTTAAATAATGTTTATATACTTAAACAAATGCAATGAAAAATAAATATTTTAGCTGAATGTAGATTTCTTAGATTCATCAACTACTGTGCGGTTCACAACACACGTACTATTAAGGACAGGATATTTTTTAGATTCATGCAAAACTACCTTATTTGGAAACCTGTAATATACCCATAGTAATATAAAGTTTAATGACAGTGCATTCCAGCCTGTGCTGGAATGTAAGATCACAGAATCACAGAATGCTAGGGGTTGGAAAGGATCTCGAAGATCTAGTCCAACCTCCCTGCTAAAGCAAGATCACCTAGATCAGGTCACAGATCCCATGACCAAGCTGTTAATGGTGTTTAAACTAGGTAAATAAAGCTTAATATATCTTTGGGCAATGAATTCACACTGCTAAGTGTAATGCAGGTGTACACAGGCTAAGGAAGAAAGTGCTGTGTTTGTTGCATTTTGCTTTGCTGGGTTTTGTTCTGTCTTTCAAAATGAAGGGCTGTTATTACAGGATAAGACAAAAAAATTAGTAAATCTTCCTATGGTTGCTCTGCCCCTTGACAGTAGAAATGTGTTGCTGAATCAGTCTCTTATACACATAAGGGATTTTTCCACTGTTATTTTTTTCTAACTCATAAAGAGTAGATTATTCTGTATATAAATTATACTTTATCTATGTTATATTGATTACTTTTTTTGAAATGTAGTCTAATTAATTATATTCAAAAGTATGTGTATGTAGGTCTTTTGCATTGAATCCATATGAAACACTTAGCTGAAAACAGAAAATGCTACATATATAATACATGTGCAATTACCATTCATGGGCTTCTTCAGTAATCAGATTTTTGAGGAAGAGTGCTTCAGAAAAAGTGTCTGGTTCAACAACTATGAATTGACCTTTTAAAATGAGGAGTTTTTTTCATCCTTGTTTAAGGATGAAACTTAGAAAAAATACTCCATTTATAATATATGTATAATTTTGATAAGTCTAAGCTTAAAATAACAGAATAATTGATATGCTCCTACTACAGTACTGCTTATTCTAGATCCACAATTTTACTTGTCATTGTTACTTTTCTTTCTTCTTGCATTCTGAAGGTGATAAGCCTTGAAGTTTTTGTCTCTTTCAAATCTTCATGCTTTTTAAATAATGGCAAAGACTTGTGTCTTCACACTTGTGGCTGTAATTCAAAATTATATGTTTTCAGTAGATTTACATTATTAGCATACTCTGCATGGGTATGCAGACTGCAAATACATGACATAGAATGTATATATAATTTCTGAGTAAACTGTAGCACAATATATTTTAATAGAGGAATTGTGCATTTGTTTGTTTAACAATCATTCATAAAATGGTACAAAGTAAGTGATCTGCAATAGAAGTATTTTACTGTCTTCTGAACTAATGGTCCAATTCTTATCATCTGGCAACACTGGCTCAGCTGTGATTCATGATATATAGATAAAATATAATGCTACAAGCAGTAATCATAAAGACTAACTGGCCTCATGAGGCTAATCTCCTTGGCTTTCTCAGTAATCCATTGACAAAGATAGGTCCTTGGAAGAGAGATTCATAGGAGGTGTCTAAATCAACCACTATGAATTGTCCTCTGAAAAACATATTTTTTTCCCCTTGCTTAAAGAAGAAATTCAGGGAAATTAGCCTTAAGAGGCCAGCTTTTGCTTCTGTGAATACGCCTCAGAGATAAGGATCTGGAGGATTCCAGTACACAAAACTGGCACTTGAAGCAGAGACAGAACCTATATGAACAAAACTGTCATCAGTTTAAAACCCTGAATACTTAAAGTGATCCTTATGAAAAGGTCAATATGCTAAATATGCTCTTCCTGGCAAGAATAACTGTGCAGTGAGAAACGGAACATTTAGACAAACAGAAAATAACTCATCCTCAAGATAATTAAAATAGAAAGCTTTGTTTTGATAGGTCTTACAGCAGAAAGGTCTCTCACTGAATATAACATTGAACGTGCTTCAGAGGAAACTGGTGAAATTCCTCAACTGAGCCACAGAACATGAGGTTTTTATCCAATACTCCACCTAAACACGTACCTAACTGACATGTTAACATCTGTGGTACTATTTGCACTTAAAATCCAGAATGCATTAATTACTTGAAGTGTCTAATCTATTCACATTAGATAACACTGATTGACTGGTCTCAGTACTACATTCATTGACTTTTTTTATGAATAATAAAATGCAATATATAGTTGTTTATTTGTTCTGGAATAGTTTCACATTTTAGGTATTTTTGCCAGACACATAAACCAATCTTGTTTTTTATTTTTATTTTTTCTCTTCTTCAACACTCACTTTTTATTGATAATTTTAAGAAGGTAAACTGTTTTTTGTTCTCTCTCTCTCAGGAATATCTCAGCTGGCGTAACACTCAGGACTCTATCCCACTGCACATATTAAGGATTTCAAACATTTCTGTTGTGCCTGTGCTTCCTGTGCCATGGCAATGCAATACATTCAGAACACCAGAGTCAAATGAGGTGATTTTGATCTCTTGCCTGCTGTTGAAAATCATATGAACTAGAAGCCACAGCACTGTAGCCACAGAGCCAAACATCCTTTCAGAGAGAGGGGGAGACAAATAGGGTATGCAGACAGCAGATGTCCACAGATCTACAGAGATGTAGCACTTGTTACACAGTAATCTCCAAGCACTAGAGGTTAAGAGGTTAGTCTTCCTGGCCTTTTCTCCATGTCATTTCAAGCAAATATGCAACAAAATTCAACTCACATAGTTTTGCTATTATCGTTCTCTCCTCCTGCAAATTCATGCACATTAACTATTTTTCTTCTTTTTGCTATATTTACATAAGGTAATACATAAACTGGCATGTTAATGTATTAAAAGAATCAAGAAGGTTCTGCATTACTAAAGGACAAAGAGGATGAGCAAAGGAGAGTAGTAATTCTTGCTTTCATTGGACTATTTTATGAATTTAAGTTGGACATAGTGACATTGTAAAGTATATTTTCCTAGTCATAGCTGTGCTAAGAATATTCACAAAATGTCATTTAATAAGTAATGTACTACTACAAGTCAATGCAATTAACAGCTTTGAAACATTAATTATATGTGATGCAATAAAAGTTAAGATCTACATTGTTGAGGTCTACATTAAAAGAAAATGAAAACAAAGACCAACTATGAGAAGCTGGTAAAATTATTCCCCAAGAAATAGGATTTTATACAAATTAAAGGACAGAAGAAGTTCACCTTCCATCCATAGAATCATAGAATGGTTTGGGTTGGAAGGAACCTTAAAGATCATGTAGTTCCAGCAGCCCTGCCATGGGCAGGGACACCTCCCACTAGACCAGGTCACTCAGGTCCCCATCAAACTTAGTCTTGAACACATCCAGTGTTGGGGCATCCACAACCTCCGTGGGAAACCTGTTTCAGTGACTTACCATCCTCACAGTGAAAAATTTCTTCCTTTCACGTAATCTAAATTTCCCCTTCTACAGCTTAAAGCCATTACCCCTCATGTTATCACTACAAGCCCTTGTAGAAAGTCCCTCCCCAGTTTTCTTGTATGCCCTCCAACTATACTAGAAGGCCACAATGAAGTCTCCCAGAATCTTCTCTTCTCCAGGTTGAACAACTCCAACTCTCTTAGCCTGTCCTCAGAGGAGAGGTGTTTCAGCCCACTGATCATCTTCATGGCTCTCCTCTGGGCCTGTTTCAACAGGTCTATGTCTCTCTTCTGTCGGGAGCTCCAGACATGGATGTAGTACTGCAGGTGGGGTCTCACAAGAGCAGAGTAGAGGGACAGAATCACCTCCTTTGACCATCTGGCCATGTGCCTAGTGGTTGAGGGAAAAGAGGTGGATGTTTTCTACCTGGACTTCAGTAAGGCATTTGACACCGTTTCCCACAGCACTCTGCTGGAGAAGCTGGCGGCTCATGNTATTTAGTCTGGAGAAGAGGAGACTGAGAGGAGACCTTATTGCTCTCTACAACTACCTAAAAGGAGGTTGTAGTGAGGATGTTGTTGGTCTCTTCTCCCAAATTACTAATGATAAGATGAGAGGAAATGGCCTCAAGTTGCGTCAGGGGAGGTTTAGATTGGATACTAGGAAGAAATTATTTCCTGAGAGAGTGGTCAGGCACTGGGACAAGCTGTTCAGGGAGGTGGTGTGGTCACCATCCCTGGAGGTGTTTAAAAAACAAGTAGATGTAGCACTTGAGGCTATGGTCTGGTGGTTAGGGAGATGTTGGGATGAAGGTTGGACTTGATGATCCTAGAAGTCTTTGCTGACCGTAATGATTCTATGATTCTATGTAGCCCAGGATAGAGTTGGCCTTCTGGGCTGCGAGCACACATTGCTGGCTCATGTCCATTTCTCATCCACCAGTACCTCCAAGTCCTTCTCCACAGGGCTGCTCTCAATTGCATCATACCCCAACCTATACTGATACTGAGGATTGCCCTGACCTTGCACTTGGCCTTGTTGAGCTTCATGACATTGACATGGGCCCATTTCCCTAATCTGGGTGCACCCAATTTCACTGTCCATGTCACTACAAAAATGTTAAATAGTACTGGTCCCAGTACTGATCCCTGAGGAACACCACTTATCACTGGTCTCCACTCGGACATTGAGCCATTCACCACAACTCTTTAAGTCTGACCATCCAGCCAATTCTTTGTTCAGTGAATAGTCTATCCATCAAATCCATATGTTTCCAAATTAGGCAGCCGGATGCCATGTGGGACATCCATGAAAAATTCATTCTCGATAAGGTAAAATTATACAATTTCACCCATTAGCAAATGTGTGACAGTAAAAAGAGTAAAGATTGACACAATAAGAATGTAAAACCACTTTTGTCATCATTCTCAGTGTTTAATTCTAGAAATACAGAAAGTGTGGCCACTTCTGTCTTCCCCATTGTTACTGCTCTTGAGTAGCCTCCCAGCACACTGATTTGCTACTGGGTACTAAAAATGCTACTTGGCTATAGTTGCATACTAGATCCCAGTGCTTAAAAATTTAGTAGGACAGAGTCATCCACATGATCACTCTGAGGGCCTGATATTGCCTGAGACAACCTCAAAGGCTCAGGAAAAGTTAGGCAATTTTTAAAAAATACCTAAGTATTAACCCTAGAAAAATATGTGTCTGTTTCATTTAGTTCTGTTATGTTTATTTGATTTGTATGTAAGGAATTCTTTTACTGAAACATATAACTTGTGCCAGTAACAAAATTACTTATTAGACTTTAATTTATTTTCACCCTTCTTCTCAAGTTAAGCTACTGATATAATTAAAAAAGTACTGAAATTTGAAACCAACACATTTTCACTCAGGAAAAAAAAATACAAACAGGATCATTCATACTGATTTCAGCAGTATGTCCACTAGAATAAAGTTACTTGTGTGTGTAGGTACTTTCAAAGCTGAACTCTAAGTCCAGGTTGTAGTGGGTCTGTCAGAGCTG
>VYZX01018844.1:60726-131482 GCA_013401335.1 Brachypteracias leptosomus | reverse complement strand
ACATTCTATGATTCTATTATATTAAAAGGGCTTTTATTAAAAATAAGAATAACTTTTTACTGGAACAGCCCCATCAACAGGAGTCATTTAATCAAGACTGGGTATCTTCTGAAAGATGCACTATAAATCCCAACTATTTAAAAGATTGATACAGCCACTTTAATCTTGTTTTCTGCCTTTGTTTGCAGAAAGCTAGAATAAAGGTTACTGACAACTTCTCCAAGCCTTAAATTATGTGTTCCAAATGGTATTTTACTTCTTTCTCTTAATAGATCTGTCATAAATCACTTCAAAGTATGCATTACACTGTTTTCAGGTTGCATATAAAATCTTTCAAAGGGCAAGATGAATTTAACATTCTAAATCATACTTTGTTTGTGATACAAACAGCACCTGAAATTACTAATACAGTAGTTTTATGGTACATGTTCTGTATATTGTATTTTACTTTTACCCCAGTTTGACTAAAAAGTTGCCTAGAGTATAAAATAAATCTGTGCACGTATTTGGGAAAGAATAGTCCAAGTTTTGAAAAACAAACCCAGGATATGGGGGGAAAAAATGGTTAGTTTCTATTTGTAACATTTAAAAGGTGCTATTAACAGATAATAATAAAAATATCTGCAGTACTTAAAATCATTACATTCTTTTTCTTTTTTAAACTTAAATAAACCCCAAGCACTAGTAAGCTGAAGCATCATACTATTTTCTTTGACAATTGTTCAATTGATTTACAGGGAACTGTAGCTCCTTTTTCTTTACAGGATACAGAATATACTTGGTTTAAAGACATTCAAATCCAGTTGAATTTCAGAAGGAAGATTTTTCTTTTTTAAAGCACATTTTAATATGAAAAGTTGAACTTTGTTGATAAAAATAAGTTTAGCATTCTGCGAAGCTCTGGGAAATACAGTAGCTGAACAGGATGAGGAATCCCCGTTTCCCTTTGAAGTTAGACCACCCAGTCTCAACGTGCAGTTTCAGAAGGCTGCACATCAAAGGAGAAACGCTGCATCCCTCCCGTGGCACTGGCCACTTGATGAATCAACCTTGAAAGGTATCTGCCCGCTCTGTTTGGCCGCACTCACTAGTAAAGATCTCTGACAGTATTAGCCACTGGTATTTGCAGTGATTTAGATGGCTGGCACCAAAGGTATGTTAGTGTCTTATGAGAATAAATGTTATTTCCTCTGCATTACCTTTTTTGTACTTACTCTTTCACTCTTACTTTCGTCTTTATCATACTTAACTTTATTGTTTGTTTGTTTTAATGGACTAGAGTTAAACTGTAATTAAAAATAAAGAAGTTGTGCAACCTCTACCACACCTTCATGAGCTGTCTGCTTTGTATTTCTAGAAGCAGAGCTCAGAGTATCTTTCTGATGTACATCTAAGAAATCCCCTTCTGTATGTTAACTGGATTTTGCTTCCTATTAAAAAACACTTGAGATGCAAAGTATAATTATAAGATTAAAAACATGCCAGAACATTTATATCTGAGCTCTTCATTAATGCTTATTACCTGTATTTCAACTTTGTTCATAAAAAATCTAAAATAATGTTTGGTTTATTTCAGGTCTTACTAGTTAAAGACAAACATGAGAGATCTTTAAACATACAAAGATTTACCTGCACTAAATGGCTCACAGCTGGTTTCTCAGCATGGACGGGAGCTGGGGAGTAGAACAGTTTCTGCAAGAGCAGCTGTGTGGAAGAAAGCAGGTTTTGTGGAAAGGAAGTGCTGAGTGGGCTCTCAGTACAAAAAAAGTGCAGAAAAAGTGGATACGCTACAGATATTAACAATCCAGACATGTATCATTCCATGAAACATGAAGAGATGGCACTGACAGGAGCATGATGTGCCAGTGAGTGGATGAGGTGCAAATGTGTTGGGCTGGCTGAAGTCAGGACTCGCCATGGAAATTAATTTGGGCTATTTTTTTAAAATGTGATTTTAGCAAACAAGATCATCCTGAGAATGGACACTGTGAGAGAAGCTGATATTTTGGATGAGGTTCCATATAGAAAGAAAAGGAAAGCCACCAAACCATCAGGAAAACCCAAGAAAGCACACCAAATAAAAAACAAGGGAGGACTTAAACTCAACAGCATTAGATATTTTTAGGGAAAACATAGTTTCTCTGCTTGGCAATGGGAAATTGTGACTCATAAATGAGATTTTTAATCAACCATGAGGTGCTATAATTACAGCAAAGTTACTAGGACAGAAGCCAACCATACTAGAAACAGAGTCATGCCTCACAAAAGCATAGTTAGATGAGCACCTCCTGTAAAAAATACAACTCAAAGAAGGTCTCAAAAAGATTATTTTTTTTTTCACAGAAACCTGGTAGGTCTTTCACTGTTCTGACCAAACATAACTTCACCTCCACATGAGCCAAGGATTCAGTGTTGTGCTTGATCCTTTCCAGTGCCATTGCACTAGTCAATTGATCCAAGTCAACTAAGATTTCTGGTTTAGTACATATAGAATTTTAATGCAAGAGTTTATCTGTTGAAGTATCCTCAGGGCTAGCTATGGGATGAATGACCCCACTGAACCACTGATGGTGCACCTCTCTCACTTTGCCTGACCCAGAAGCCCCTGTAAACCCATTGCCCCTTTGGTGATAAGAGGTCCTCAGTGAAGAGAGGAGGTAGGTGCTGCCCAGAAGGTCCACAGCCCTGAGGTCAGGCCACCTGGAGGGACAGTGTGGATGTGAGAAGCCATGTCTCAGGAAAACCATGGGCTTTGCATTCAAAAGCCTCAGCAGCCATGCATGTCTAGATCTGTCATTGCTGTTGTGGCTTTGCCCACCTCTCTGTCTCTCCTCTGAGACAGGAATTTTTGTGCAATTCTTGAGTGTTCTGGGCCAAATCATTTGTTTTTGTGACCAAATCCTCTTTCATTCACAGACTTCTGTGTATTTTGTGTGTATTGGCTATGGTGGCTATAGACCGCTGGTCTGTAACCACCCTGAAGTTCTCCGCAGCCTGCAGCCCACTCCACATTGCTGCCTTGCTTATCCTGAGAAACTCCTTTTCAAAGGGTTTGTTGGATAAAATTAAAAATAAAAATTTCAAAGTTCAAGTCCGTTCCTTTAATTTTAGGATTATTGCTAATTTAAGGTACTGTCTTCCAAAGCTGGCAGTGCCAATGGCACTGACCTGGAGCAGTGTATTTCATGAATGGTGTAGAAACCCCAAGGTTTCTCCCTTCGTTGAAGAAGCTTTCTTGTCTGAATGGAGCATTGTCTTTCACATCCTAATAACTATTTACTAGTGCAGGATTCAAGGAAAGCTGGCTTTTCAGTTCTGCAAAAGGCCTTTCTATTCATTGAGGAGTCATGAGGCAGCCAAGTAATTTTTCTACCACTGACTAATTCACAGCCACTCTAATAAGCAAATATTTTTCCTGAGCCTCGGCTCTTCCCTTGCACATGATGATTCACTGGAGGCCGTGAATTTCACTTAAAGCTGGACTGAATTAATTTTCCCATTCTACCATGTGCACAAGTCCTTGAGCAACCCAATCTAACTGAACTGCTTCAACCAGATGCACTCCAACACCTCTTCCAACCCAAACATTTCCCTGACTATAGTCAGGATTGTGCTGGCTGCACTTGGGAGATGGTCTTGCAGAGGTATAGACCAGACTCCTTCAGAGTCAGACATTTGCAACCAGTAGTCAGTGAAAACAGGTCTCAGTATGGGCTTTTCATCATGAAGTTTACACTATTGAAATGTTTAGATATCCTGAGTTATCCTTCACCAGTGAAGCAGGTAGTTCTCACAAATAGTTTTATTAAAGGTTATCTACTCTGTCTGATACTTCCACTATTACTATAAAAGCCACAGCTGTAGGGAAATGCAACTATACATCAGCTGATGACTTGGACAGAAAAAAAGATCTTTCTATGAGCCCTGGCAGGCTACAAGAGGAGCTGTTTGCACAAGATGAGCTCCTTGGTATCTGACATGTGTTCTGGTCTTGTTGGTAATAATGTTAAAGATTTTTCTCAATAGAAAACTTCATTAATTGAGTAATAAAAAGTGTTCATCCTCTCTCTAGTGTTTTCTATTGATCTCAAGTTCAACGTTTCCTAAAGTAACATTGAGAACTGCCATGTGGTTACTCAGAAGTAAAGAGTTAACACTCAACTGCAGAATTTTTCTCTCCTCCTGTATATGGACACTGAAATCTTCTGCAGACAAGCCTCTGAAGGGTCAGCATATGCTTTCCTGACAGCTATGGCCCTCTTGTCTTTGGTGAACTCCGATATTATGCTCTAACCTCTGCCTCTCCTTTCTGGCTGTCATTCAAATGATCATGTTTTTTCTTCATGGCTTGCACAGTGAACTGTTAGCATGACTTGTCACCTGGAGGTGTAGAGTCTCAGCAAGTAGAATATTGATATGACTTACAATTGTAAGCTTTTCTCAAAGGCAGAAACAGGACATCACTGAGTAGTATAACCCACTAAAAAACCTGCCCCAGACTAGTTTTTAAGAATCAAATGATAATATGTGTACCTGCAAAGCACTGCTTTTCATTTTATGTAGAAGCTACTGGAAGATTTTTTTAAATAGGTGTATCTATGCTAGTAAAGCAACAAAAGAGAGGGAGGGAGAGAGAAATGTTGGCTTATTTTAAAATATTATGCATGCTATATAAATAAAATATTTAAATTAAAAAGTGTTAGAAGGGATCAAGGCCATGTTCCCATTGATTTTTATGCAGTCACAAAGTTTTTTTTGTGGAAGAAAATTAAATCTATTTCTTAAACCTGTAATAAATTTCCCTGGGAGCTCTTACTTCGGTTTTCTTCTGCAGCAGTACAGGTGGCTCTTTGTCTCCTTGGTCCAACAGGCAGGCTGCAAAGAGCCATTCGGGGAATTCAACAGTTTTCTTGGATCTCAGCCTTTTACACCAACTTGCAACTCATCCTAAAATACCAGTAATAAAGCGAACAAGAGCTAAATGATGAACTCTACAATTAAGAGCAGTAAGGGTACATCAAAGTGTTGGGATGCTGAGCACTGCAGTGCTAATCCTCACCATTCTGCTGCTTACCCTGGGATGTACACGCGTTCCCAAAGCAGTGCATAGGTAGGACAGTCAAAATCAACAGAACAGGGAAATGGATAAAGCAAGAAGAGTTCAAAGCACGTGAAAGGTCCAGGTCTTGGCACTTACCTTACTGGGCCTCTTTTGGCTCACCATCTTGAACCTTCTGTAATATTTAGACATCTAAGCCTGCTTTTCCTGGTTCTGAAAAGCCACAAGTAATATAATTCCCATCTGAGAGGAATTTATTTATGAGTGGTTAAACTTTCTGCTCACTGTATAAGGAGACTCTTACAAGATCTGTGTCTTTTCTACCAGATTTGCAATATGGATCTGGTCTTTCATTCCCAGGCTTTGCATTACCCATGGGCAATGGGTTCCCACGATAAAATGCTCCTAATCTTTCCTACTGCAGTTGTTTCACTTTGTGAAGGCCAAGCAATAAATAACAATTATTTCCTGGTTGAATTCAAACCAGTGCTCTAATAAATAGTATTGATAAACTGGAAGGGTTTGCACAGAAACAGCGAGAGACCCAGCGACTCAACAGGCAGCTGAGGTGAATGGAAACATGTGCATATGAGCACGTCCTCCTGCCCAGGCATGGCTGTTTTTTGGGATGCTGAGAGACTATTCCTCCCTTGATAGGACAAGGGGTGATGGTTTTAAACTAAAAGAGGGTACATTTAGACTAGATATGAGGAAGATATTTTTTACAGTGAGGGTGCAGAAACACTGGTACAGGTTGCCCAGAGAGGTGGTAGAAGCCCCATCCCTAGAAACATTCAAAGTCAGGTTGGATGAGGCTCTGAGCAACCTGATCTAGTTAAAGATGTCCCTGCTGACTGCAGCAGGGTTGGACTAGGTGACCATTAAAGGTCCCTTCCAACCCAAAGCATTCTCTGTTTCTATGTGGGGGTGGGAAAACAGCTCAAATCACAGCAGATGGACTGCACTCATGGCACTACCTCAGTGGTGTGAGCATCTGCTACGTATGGTGCCATGGTGACCTTGCATGAGCCTGCCTGGGTTGTGCAGCAGCAGACTGATCGTCTGGAAGATTTCAGAGACATTTAAATGGTGGGTGTATGTACCTCATCATCTTTGCTGATATGTTTGTAAAGCCACATATAAAAGATAAATTCTATATTGTATGGCAGTATGGGTAAGATGAAGAAATCATTACTTGACATAATACAGATCCTGGTTTGAAGATGCTCAAGCAAATTTATTACAACAGCTCCTTTTGTCTGGGAAATATTTCAGGCAAAGTAGATCAGTAGTTCTGATTCAATTTGAGTATCTCACCAGCATTCAGCAATGCTTGCTGCTCTCAGAAGCATTTAAGTATCAAAAGCCCACAGAACATAAGTCTGGCAGATGGCAAGGCTTGCTGGGACCAAAGCAGGCTAAGGAGGATGTTGATGTTTCTGTTTTCCAGATGGTCATGCACATTGCAAGTCAAACAAGTGCTAGGAACTGCACAGTGCACCTACCAGAGCTCAAGGCAGATGTCCCACCATTATTTGCTAAGACCTTCTTTTACAATGCTCCTCAGTTTTCTTCCCTCAGCAAAGCCAACCATTCAGGATTTAAAACCTTCTAATCCAGACCCAAACTCTAATGGTGAGCAAACCCAGAAGGGGAGATGCACAGGAGTGTACGTGCAAATTTTGTTATCTGAACTGCTGAGTAATTGTGTTATGAAGGTGCACAGCGCTGCTGTGCTGTGTGCTCCAGGCCTGAAGAAATTAATTCTCTAATACAGAAGCTGGGCAGTCTGGGAAGGGATGTGCCTTAGCAACGGCCTGTATTGATGCTGGGGATTCCCAGCTGCTTGGTAATGATGCTTGTGTGAACACGCACGCTATAGAGAAGTCAAAATTTACCATCTTCACAGCATTGCCACCAGCCCTGATCAGAGGCAGGCGGGTTTGCTGGCAGTGGCGTGGAGTTGCACAATGAAGCTTCTGCGTGTGCATTTTGGTGGCTGTTCACTGAGGCTGTCACCAAAGCAATTGTTACAATTAAGGTTTTACATAATTCCATTAATTTTCCCTTTATTATGGAAACCATCGTTATTTACTGCCCATTTTACGACTGCACAAGGCAGGAGCCCACACCTCAGTGACGCAGCTGGTGTCAGTCCCAGCTCCCAGGACAGCGTGTGGCAGGGTTGATGACAGCAGTGTCACCTCTGGTGCAAATCTCACTTCACTGCTTTGTTCAGGCAGTATCGATGTGTAAGGGGGAGAAAGGAGTGGCTTAAAGTGCAGAGGTTACTACAGTTGGAGCAACACGAAGAGGTTTTGTGTTAACAAAAATCTGGTTCTGCATGGTCTAGTGTGAATGGCTCAACATCTTGTACCATGCATTCCTACAGCAGAAATGTGTGCTTTTGTTAAATACTTCAGAAAAAAATGTACTGAAGCTTATCTCCCCCTCTGGAAGCTCTACCTCTGCAAATCCCACAGAGAATGCAGCATACAGAAGTTATGTTTCAAATATTTGTTATTTCTGTTTTTAATGCTCAAGGACACACAACATTCCTTCTTTTACAGTGATTTCACTTCTAGTATGATGAAAAGTAAAATATTATTTTAAATTAAAGCAAAGTGAGATGGTTTATGCTGGGTTGCCGAGGACTCTTCCTGTGCTATTAAATTCACAATTTTCAGTCAGGCAGTACCAAGTTCTTTGATGAAAGTCCAAATTCCGCTGCTGTCCAGAAGGATTTTGTGTCCTTACCTTGTACTTCTGTTAAAATGAAATCAGTGATTTCTGCCCAGCTGCTTCTTATCCCTGTGCCTCTCAGGGAGCAGCAGGCTCCTGCTGTTGCGATTTCGGGACAAAACTGTTCGTTCCTCGGCAAGGTGTGACCGTCGGCAGAGCACGTCCTTGCGGGCTGGAAGCGGGCTAGCGGTGCTCCGAGGGGTCCGGGAGGCCACCGTGCTGGCTGGGCTGCGGGGCTGCCGGCACCGCCCGGGGGGAGCTCGGAGGGGTCCGGCCGAGGGGGCGGGAGCCCCCGACCCCGTGCCAATGGCTGCGGGGGGACGGCTCTGCCTGGACGTTCCCGCCCGGTTACAGGATGGAAATTCCCGGCCTCCCTGGGGAGGGAGCTCGGGCTCCGCGCTCTGAAAGGCTCATTTATCGCCGCGCTGCCGCCCAGAGCGGTGGACACGGGCCCTGCGCCGCAGCCTCCCCCGGCCCCGGCCCCGGCGCCCCCGGCCCGCGCCATGNCGGGGCCGGAGGGTGCCTGGCGGGGTGGAGGGGGCGGAGGGGCGGCCACGGGTCCTGTGCGGCTGCTTTTTTATTGAGAAGATTGGGAAAAAGTGAAAAAAAGAGCTGTTTTTATAAAAACCTCGCTGCCGCACCGGGCCGGGCACCGACGGGCCCGCCGCCGTTTTCCTGCGCCGGTTGGGATCTCTCGTGGGTTTTCTTTATTACGCCCTGGTTGTGCTGAATCAGGAAAATGCCCAGCCTTGGACGGGCTTTGACAGAAACCGCTGGTTTTCGGCGGCTGGGTGTGTGTCTTCGTGTTTTCTGCGTAGAGTCAGAGCTTGGGGGGATTGCGGTTAAAGCCGGCGGAGTCTCCGCTCCCGATCCCGGTCCGTGTCCTGGCCGCCGGACGCAGCGAGGCCGAGCCGGAGGGGCGGCATCGCGGCGGGAATAAAGGCTGCACTGTGAGCTGGTCCCTGCCCTCTGCACACTGCAGGGGCAGTGCTGAAATCTCACAGCCCTTGCAATCTAAGGAGTAAATGCTGCCTAGTTCCTAAAAGACTGGTGGATGAATAATAAGCTACAGAAAGAGAAATAAAAGGACTGCTCTTTATCAGCCATTAGATGATGTGGGAACTGGATCTGCACGCATATGGAACCCGTGGAGTTGCATTAATGCATTATCCCCTTTGGCACCTGGGGCTGCATGCCGCTGTTTGCAATTCCAGTGCAACTAGAAACCTGAATGCGTTGGGACTATCCCATCTCAGGGATAGAAGAGAGGAGGGAGATTTTCCAGTCCTTGGAATGTAGAAAGCAGATGTGAAACTACTTCCATGATGAACTGCTGTTCATCTTCTATAGAAAAGTCAGTGGCATGGCCATTTCTTCCATGATCTCCAGAGAGATTCCCAAAGTGATGTGCTGGAAGCACCACTGGTGACAAAGTTCCTTGCCTTTCACACCACCTCATTACCCTTTCACTTTTATTATGGAAGCTGAGTTGCATCGAGGAGTCTACACACATGGAGGAGCTTATGTTTTCTGTTGGAGCAGTATTTTAGGGTCCCCCACTTCTCTTGCATTGCTCCATGCAGAGTGAGCAGCAAAGTGCCAGCAAATGAATGGCAATCAGGCTGAGTCAGGCACAGCCTGGTTGTACAGACTGCTTCAACTAAAGCCCTCCAGGGCAGAATGAAGGCATGCCCAAGAGGGGATCTTGCTTTCAGCAGACACTTTGAAAGATGTTTTATACATTTCCAGCTTGAGAAAGTATGAAAAACACTTGATTTGGCAAGCATAGATGAATTTAGTTGGAGTGGAGCCCAAAGCCCAGGTAATTCTTTAGCTCACATCAGGTTTTTTGGGTGTGCAATGGCTAAGCTGCTCTCTCTGGAAGGAAGCTGTACAGCTTTAGAGAGCAGCTCCTCTTTTGGGGCAGCCCTGGGAGATGGGGGAGCGGTGAGTCAGACTTGGTGGGCCCCAGCTCTCCCCGATTTTCATGTCCTCGGGATTTCTGTGGTGAGCAACAGTCACTGTTTCTGTGGTAAGCCAGTCACTGTTAAAAACAGAATCCAATGGGAAAATAGCAGCAAAAAACAGATAACCAGTGCTGTGTGAAATAGAAATGTCTTTGCATCATTCTTGCAGTCCCTATAGGATGGTGTGTGCTTAAGCAGCCTTCTCTCCAGCTAATTTTTTTAAAATGTGACCTTCTTGATGACAGTATCCAACTATTTCCACTGCCCCTTGCCAGCAGTGTTTTCTTTGGTGAAGTTAGTAAGGGAATGCCAGCATCCGTTAGTGCAGCTCTCATCTTACTTCTCACTAGACCTCTTCATGTAGTCATTGACCTTTATAGAGTGACTCCAGCCGAGCCTGTGATGCCCATACTGGTTTTTGCACCAAAGCACAGGAAAAGGAGCAACCCCAGAAGAAAGTTTGCTGATCTGACAAAGGAGAGGGCAGGGGCTGTAGCTTACAGCTCCTGTGGTGCAGATAGTGGCATGGCGTGCAGGAGTGGGGATGGTTGTATGATTGTTTAAAATAGGTGAAGAGAAATAGAGAAAGAGGAAGAACAGAATATAGTTATCTGTGAGAATTTGGGATGAAGACTGGAGGAAGCCATGGGTCACCAGATAGGAAAGAGCATTTAGGGTAAAAGCCCTGCCATCACTAGCTGCACCAGGTTCCTCTCAACATTTCTGTGCCTGCTCCACGAGCTCCACACATGGGTGCTGTCCCTGGCATCCAGTGCTTGTGCTCCTGAGGGAAGGAGCTCTGGGCTGCACAAACCTACTCTCCAAGGAGGACAACCCCAAATCTCGTAAGGTGTGAAAGCAACATGTGTTAATAGGTAGTTTTGGAGAGCGGTATTTGACCTTTCCCAATATTGTGATGTTGGGGAGGACGTTGATGTGCTGTCCTCCCCTGTGTGCCTTCCCACCGCTAGGAACTGGGATCCTGAGTTCAGGATTACTCCAGGGTGCAGCTTCCCACGTCCACATCAACCCTGACATGCTGGGCGCACTCTGGAGTCTGACTTCTGTGGCTTGACCATTGCAAAGTGGTTCTGTCCCAGAGGATTGACAACAGAAGAAAAACGGGTGTTAACCTCTGCTCTCTATGAAATGCAAAAGTTTCTCTAATTAAGAAAAAAATAATAACAAAAGCTTATTAGCTGAGACAGTTATGTGAGCAATGATGGGTTAGGAGAAAGTAACGATTAACACGTAACTCTTTTTTTTTGTTTCTGTATTGGAATGTTTTGAATCTCCTGAGGTTTTCCAACACGTTTTAATCCTTGGACTAGGCCAATTTTTAATTCTAGGATTTATGCATCTTTTCGTAAAATAATTCCTATCTTAGTTTACAGCAAATTCTGTGGGCACTTCTTATCTTTGAAATGCTACTTTTCCTTTTTATTTTTTCCTCTGTGGAACCAGTTTCTTGGTGATCCAGAAATTGGCCCATTAGTTTGTGTCACAGCAGATGTTTTGTGTTTTGTTGTTGTGTGTGTTTAACCTGGTAGCCTCGGAGTTAATGGATGGAAGCAGTGAGATCTGTTCTGTGTTTCAGTATAACGGTGTGTGCTTGCAAGGCCCCAGTGGCGTTCCTGGACGGGATGGAAACCCAGGAGCCAATGGGATCCCCGGGACGCCTGGGATCCCAGGACGGGATGGGCTGAAGGGGGAGAAGGGCGAGTGCATGCGTGAGAGCATCGAGGAGTCCTGGACGCCCAACTTCAAGCAGTGTTCATGGAGTGCACTTAATTATGGCATCGATCTTGGGAAGATAGCAGTAAGTTGAGCTTTGCCTAGAATGCTGCACTTCACCAGCCATTGGTGGTGAAGACTCTAGATATGTCTCAATGAGCTGGGTAGCACAATCATACAGATTTCCTATTAGAGCTTTTTTCCACATGTAAGGGTGAACTTCTCAAAGGTTTAGCTATTTTGGATTCATCTCAGCTCTGTTTCATAACTCTGTGCCCATTTAATTTCTGTAGTAGTGTTTCAAAAGAATGATGTTGCTGGTCTAAAAGTATATTTAGAAGACCAGATCTGCAACTGTAAGGCTGAAGGTCACACTACCAAAAAGTACCTCCAGCTTGCCCAAAATAGGGTAAGGTTTTTACCTTTTCAATCACAAGGAACAGGAGAGATGTGTATCTTTAATCTCTTAATTGTACCTGTCTTTTTAAGTCCTGCCTCAAATTTCTCATTCACTGAAATTCAGTTTCAGGATGCTACTGCAAAAAGGATCAGCATTGCTCAGGAGCAGAATTACCAGAGTGTTGCCCAGACTAACCCAAAACAGTCTGTCCTCCAGTTCAGCCCTGGCTAGAAAACTTTCAAAGACAACGGTGCAAGTCTAGAAGAGCAGCAGAAATCCCAGCTCAGTCTCAGCTATGAAACAATGTCTAGATTGGTTGGAGTAATTCAACTGTTATTGCTGTGGCTAGAGTGAGAATCAACTTTTCTGAGTAGACATTTCTCACTGCCTTGTACTTGCAGAACTGCTCCTAGCTTCCCCCCTCCATGATATCCAGCATTTTGAAGACAGAATGACAACCTCTTAAAAACCTGAAAATGTTTCTTTTACAGTTGTAGAGCTCTTTTTGGAGCTCCTCTCACAAATCTTGTGATAATTGTGAAAGACAGGATTTCTGGTTCAAAGTCAGAAGTTGTACTGTCCTTTCAGGTAAGACATGAGTGCAGCTTTCAGACAGCTCATACTCCTCTACATAAACCCTAGAAGGTAACTAGGTTACCAACTTAACAGCAGGTATTATCTAAATAAAGTTAAGGATTTCCATAATCCCCCTTCTCCACTACCACCTATGAGTTGCTGTTTCTGATTTGCATCTTTGCACTGTATGGTATTTGCCAGGCCCTACTTTTTTTTCTTCTTTTTTTTTTTTCTTCAGAGGAAAGGGACAAAAGAGAATAGTCAAAACATTCCCAAATAGATATAAATTAACTTCCTAATATATTCCTAAATATAAATATATTTCCTAACTATAAATATATAGAAAATAAATAGGTTCAAAACCAGGTTTTTGGTTACTACCAAAGCATTTTTGTCTCCTCTTAGGAATGCACATTTACGAAGATGCGCTCAAACAGTGCTCTCCGCGTTCTCTTCAGTGGGTCGCTTCGGCTAAAATGCAAAAGTGCCTGTTGTCAGCGCTGGTACTTTACTTTTAATGGAGCAGAATGTGCTGGGCCACTTCCTATTGAAGCCATAATATATTTAGATCAAGGAAGCCCGGAGCTGAATTCTACTATTAACATACATCGAACTTCTTCAGGTATGTATGCTGAGCCTGCATGAACAGAGCTGGAGTGGAAGCCAGTAGCAAAGCTAGTTACCAAAGGCAGAGAATGTAGTCAAAAGACTGAAAGAAGAGGCAGAAGAGTGGCCAGCTAACACTGGCTACTCTTATTTTGCTGTCTCACAGTTGACTATCAATACTAACAGTATTAGATTTATTTATTAAGTGGCACTTTATTACCGTGGTATTTGTCATGGTGTTTATATTCTGCAATTTAGAAATGAAAGATTTCTGTCCAGACAGTTCTACTGATTCCTGCTACATACAGACGCAGCTGTGCTGTGTTAGCGTGTGGAGATACTGCCTCACTGCCAAGCAGATAGTGTCATTCTGGCTTAAAATACTGATACTTGCACATTATCTGTGCATAAAATGAGACTTACTCTTCCTGGAATTTCTACTTGCGATGCACAAAAGTACCTCCAAAGTGAACTCTCTAGAACAATTATTCAATTGCTAAGCAAAAGGCAAATTAGCACTTAAAACAAAAGGCTACACTAGGAAAAGGGGACTAACGTCAAGTTTATACTTTTTCCATTTTCCTCCCAGTACTATTTAATGACTGCATGAAATCCAATGTCTAGAGCTATGATAGGTTTTTTTCATCAAGGGGTTGGATGCACCTGTCTTCAAGAATCTATCTCCAACTAGTGGTGCTAGTAGGGAAAAACCGAAGGGCAACAGAAGTGGAACTTCATACAGAAGCAGTGAATTAGGAGTGGAAAAGATTACAGGGTTGCAGTCACCTTTGCAGGGCTTAGCTGTGGAAGCCAGGTATGGCTGTGTCTCCATCCCACCTCCCCATCACTGCTAAAAAGATGGCTGGGTGGGATTGAAGCTATATCCCAGCTACCAGTTTGTAAATTTTGGCATTTAAAGAAACAGGTATAGCTCCCATTCAGCCATCCTGTGCATTGTCATCTGCCTCAGGTTCTGCAACAGACATGGAGAAGCAGCATGGATAAAAGCAGTGCATGACTCTCTAACTTATGTTGTCACATCTCCAAGTAATAGTTTTTATTTCTAAAAATACCATTCAGATTTAACTAAATATGAGTTTGCAGTGAACTGCTGTTCTTAAGTACTTGTGTCCCCCTTCAGTTGTGAAATACAAAGTGATTGTGTCTGCTGAGGTAACCTGATTTTGTCTTTAACCAGTGGAAGGTCTGTGTGAAGGGATCAATGCTGGCTTGGTGGATATTGCTATCTGGGTCGGGACTTGCTCAGATTATCCACGGGGAGATGCTTCTACTGGATGGAATTCAGTCTCCCGAATCATCATTGAAGAACTCCCAAAATAACTTTCCCTCCCTTTTTATAATCTCTTTTTAAAAATTTTGTACAATTTTCTTCAGAATTTATTTCTGTAGAGTTGGATGCAAGTATTTGACTGGAAGGCACCAGACTCTTGCATCTGTAGTCTTTGTCTAGCCTTTTTTTGCACATTGCAGAGGCTTTTTATAATAACCATTTTAGAATATAAATAACTAAGTTCATTAACTTTTTAAATTCCTTGTTTAACATATGAAAATATACCATTTTAACAATTAACTGTAACTTTTTGTATCAAATAAATATGACCTTTTACAAAAAAAAGAAATACAGGCTATTTTATTGGTCATAAAACTGTTTAAGGTATTTTACATGGTGTTATGATTCACAATTGTTTTAGAAGTCTTCATAGAAAGTTCTAAGAAAATAAACTCAAGTCTAGGCTTTAGCCTGCCGAAAACATGTAACATCTGCTGCTGTAAACCTGACTGCAGAACAGGATGCTCTGTGGTTACAGTCTTAAGTCTCAACAAACTCCTGGTGACTTAACTGTGACCTAGATGATGTGGTAAGTGTTAAATACCTTGTTCTGAATAACTAAGTAAAAATAGACTATCTAAGCTCTCCTCTCCTCTCCTCTCTCACTCCTTGATAGACGGGATTTCAGTCTAAACATCTATTATTGGTCTCCACTATTAGCATGCAGATACTAAATAATTTTACAGTTATAAAACTTAACGCCATTGCTCCAGTTCTCCTGGATTTAGCCTTTCAGATATGTACAATCACTTTGGTGTTAATTAAAAGCTAAATATATTAAATAGTTTTGGAAGATACAGAAATAAGGCAGGTTGAAATGCCTTGGCTTTCAAAAAGTGTACCGGTAAAGTGAAGGAATGTCACAGCTATTTGACTGCAACTTAAAGACTGGACAAGTGACAACACTGATCATGCCAGCACAGCATTATCTTCAGTGTTTTAAGTACAGTCTTCCAAATGCAGCAAGTGATATACTCAAATATTTTTAAAAATTGTACAGATTCTAAAGGAAAACAATAGTCATGTTTATATTACAAAACCCATTTTACATTATTGAAATTAAACAAACAAGAAAAAGCATGTACAACATGCAAAAATGTACACTCTTCCCAGAAATTAAAAGGAAAAAGCATTAAATTTGAGATGAGGAATTCATTTTAGCTATTTAGGATTAAATCTCAGCTTCTTTTCTGAACAGGTTATAAGATTTCCCCCAGGCATCTCAAATTGGTGGCTGTTGTCAGCAGCTCTTTCAGAGCACTAGAGGAACACACCTGCAGCCAGGAGAGCGTTCAGGCTTTCCCAGCCACGAGCTCATGTGGGATATTGCAAGCCAGAAAACTACACAGCTGGCATTTTGTCTCTCAAGAACTCCACTGTTTTCATTGGCTTGGACGATGGGTTTTAAGGTATCTGAACACAAACAAGGTACTATGAGCTAAGCTATGGTGTGAACTTACAGAATGTCAGTTAACATACAGTAACTGATTGTGTACATGCTCGTAGCCTATCTTTGCATTTATCCTGGACCACACTAATTCAGGGTAGTGAGTGCACAATTTTTATTCATGTCTTATGATTTACTGATGTCTTCACAATATTTTGTGGACCCTGGGTGGCAGGGGTAACTCTGTGTTCCATTAAATTCATTCTATGTACTAGAAAACACACAAAACCAAGTAAACACCCTCCAAAGGCAGAAGTTAGTAGCTGTTGGGCTTCTAGACAGTAATTTGCATGGGAAACTTCCAGTCAATTTGATCTTCAGCTAAATACACATGAAAACTTTCATAATAAAACCCAAAGCCAGCTATAACACGTGCCCTTTTCAGATGAGATTATCAACTCTATCAGTGGAGCAGATGGGACTGTGGAGGAGAAAGCATAAATTATTAATATAGTTGAGTATACACAATGTAGTATGTGGCAATAGTATCAACAGAAACAAGCAAGTGGATTGCTGAATTAAGATTCAAAATATTGAGTAGTTTCTGTAGTCTTTCAGATTTTAACTTAAAACTGAAACCCATTCCCTAATCTGTTAAATTTTTAGGAAAAGCCTTATTTCTGCTTTAGGTTAGTCTTCTGTTAAACAGGAAACTTCCCTAAGTGATTATTCAGGTGTTTTGCTGGATGGTATTCTCTACTCCTAATGAAACTTTTTATTTCCCCCTATCTGTTAAATAATCTTTGCTAATTTATTTTCTCTTTAGTTAAGTGATACTTGCCGGATACTTCTTAATACCTTCTTACTAACAGCAGAAGGCAGATGTTATGGCCAGTGATGTATTTTCTTAAACAGGTAAAAGAAACAGAACAAACCCAGATATCCAAAAAGTATATATCCTTGACAGCAATGACTGGCCTGCAAATAAACATCATTATTACACAAATTTACTGAGATTTACTGTAATTTAGCTTATCACTAAGTTAGCAATCAATATATTCTTACAGTCCTTTCCTTAGACTAAATCAGGAGATGTTAATGGATCATTTTATTTTCTTTTAAAGAGAAGTGCTGTGCACAGTATTTTTAGACAACGTACGGACTTTTTTCTTCCACAGAATGTTACCGAAAATAAGCATGGCCATATTTGTTATTACAGTGGTTTGAAAAATGCATCACTACGGGATTACTAGGAAAAAACCTCATTTGAAAAATGTAAGCCCACTTTCAAATATGCATTTACCTAGTAATAGCTGGTCAGATGTATAGGTAATGGAGACAGAATCTTGTTAAGAGAAAGAGTGAGGAAAAGGCGGAAAGGAAGAAAAGAGGGGGGGGAGAGGGAGAGGGCAGGCAGAGAAGGAAAAGAAAATGCATTAAGTAAGTGGCCAGCGATGCACACAACATATACTTTGGTCTGTTGCTAAAAGCAAGCCAAAAACCTGAACTAAGTCTGTCCTGGTATGAGACAAGAACTGGGTTTCATCAGACTGGCAGCTGCTCAAACCCAAGAATGTACAGCTGTCTTACAAAACAATTTGAGTTTCCAAACTGCACCCCACTGAGGCAGCATTTCTGTGTGGGATGAACAATGGAATTTGGAGCATTCCATATCCTAAAATCTGACAACAGAAGGGTGGATTCAAAAGACAATGCTGCAAACAACTACATGCAGACTGTCTTTATGGAGTTCAGATAAAGATGTATGAAAGTTTTGATAGGCCCCTGAGTTGCTTTTATGAGTTTTCCACTTCTGTAGGGAGTAGAATCCGACCAACTGTTATCTTGAGACTTGTCAAAACAGATTAGTCCATTATTCCAGGCAGGGCAGGATGAACTGAATTGCTGCATGGCTGCCTTCACCAGTCACAGGGCTATGATTTCACAGTTGCAGAGACATCTATTTCAAGCAGACCCAGCTGGTTCAGAGAAGAAGGCAGCAATGCAGGAACATCCAGCAGAAGAGATGTTGGCGGGGTTTTAATATCTCCAGGTTCTTTCCTCAAAATACTAGATAATTCACAGTCTCAAAAAATACTGCTGAACTAAATCTCTCACAGACCATAAATATAAAAAATAAAGGATAGATTCCTTATGAACACAAGCTCGTACTTTTAATTATTTTCTTTTCTGAAACCAAGTAAAAAACCAGACACATTTTCATAAACAACAAAGGTAATACAGCAGGCAGGAGTCACTCTGATCACATTGGGGATAATTCCTTTGTAAAATCCATGAATTCCTTCTTTCCTTTAAAGACACAGAAAAACATTTAGTTTTAATTAATGTCTTCTAATAGAAATCAGACATAAAACAAAGCCTGACATTTTTATTCTTGTGCTCTCCCTGAGGAAGGTACTTCAGGTTTGGAATAACAATTTCACAATAATTTCTTACTACAGTGTCTAAAGAGCCATCACGTATCAAATCTTAAGCCATCATTTTATCTTCCTAACACACAACATTATTCTAGTATTTTGTATGTCAAGTTATTTAGCCTATGGTTTGGGTGTTTTTTTGTGGGCTTTTTTTTGGTATTGTCTAAGTAGGAGGCAATCTGCTATCTTTCTTCATGCCACAAGAACTGGTTAAAATAATTTAAAATTTCTGCAGTCTATCAAAAAGCATTTACATATTTAATCTCACTGAAGTGAGCGGGGCTGAAAGGCTTGGTGGTTTTGTGTCATGTAACAGCAAGTGAGCTGAGGATCATCATTAATTAAGGAAGGTCAGCATTTATCTTCAGAGAATTGAGGCACCTCTTCCAGAACTTTGATTCCACTGGCCAATAAAGGAGAATCTTAACTTCTCCCAATTTGAATCAGAGTATTTATGTTAGGGCTGTTAAAAAGTTTCAAGGATTTCTAATCTCACCTCCCTGTTTTCCAGCTTCATAGAGGTCTAGGATCCAGTTAACATAGATCCTGGAAAGTGCTTGGGTGTGGTTTCACTACTCTCCTTAGGGCTCTAGCTTGCATTTGTTTTGTAAGGAGTACAGCGGTGGCTCCAGCATGGCTGCATGCATTCACAATTTATCAGAACTAATAAGCCTTCCCATAGACCTGCAGCACTGAAGGGCACAGTGCTGAGACATCAGAGCTATTTTTGCTTTGAATTGGCTCCAGTCAAAAAAAGTTGTACTGCCTCTGAACCAGGGGTGGTCCTAGAACAACAGAGCCTAATTCACTCAATTCAGGTGGCACCTCTTAGTATCTCAGGAGTTAGCTGACTCCATTCACATCTCTCTAGTGATATGCTGCAACCCAGAACATTGCCCAAAGCAAGATTAATGTTGGTTGTATACTGCAAAGATGGCCAGCCTTAGTAAATACAGAGTTCTGTGTGTAAACCTGCCCTGTGGAGCTGAGGGAAGCGGGTTTGTGAGAAGCCATGCATAGGTGTGAGGTAACAGTTTTCTAAAGATTGTATGGGAAGCTGGGACTAGACTATGAAGGCAGGCAGGCCACAGGGTAACCCAGGGACATCAGTATAAACAGTTCTGGCTAGCTCGCTTCCTCCTGCTAGGAACTTGGATTAGTTACAACTCCCAGCAGCGCAACGCTCCTGTCCTAAGTGATAATCCAAAGCAGTTCAAGTGAGACTTCATTGTTTAAGAGCCTCAAAACAGCCAACTCAACGTTATTTTTTAACCTGTAAGTGAAATTTGCTGGGGAAGAGAGAAGGGAGACAGAATAAACAACAGAAGCCTGCAGGCTAGCATTGACCCTCTCCTATCTCCTTCTCTGTCCCTAGATTACTGTTATTAGTGGCATCTTGCACAAAGTGACTTTGTACAGATAACACTTTGTTTGCTCTGAGCTGCACTGGTTCTGCAAGTCAGCAGGGGAGCCAGTAAACATAGTTCTGATTCTGTAAGACTCACTTTTGAAGATAGAAGCTTTTAATTCTGCATGCCTACCTCCATGTCCTGCGGATCACGTCAAACACACCAGCATATGTATTGTGCTGATCTTGAAGACGAGCTCGCACAACTTGATAGGGATATGTTGCTGACACAGCAAATATTTTGGATACAGCTGCCATCATAATGTATTCCACAGTGTTCTAAAAGCAACAAAAATTACCAGGCTTGTCTTAAGTATAGTTTAAATTAGACATTTTTTCAAAATCTTGTTTGATTTTTATATGTTGAATTAAGCAATACTCCCATTTTCCCCCTTGTAACACACACATTAAAAAAAATGGCAATGTTTACTATATACAGTGCTACAAGTAATTAATTGTAAAATGTGTGTTGTGCCCTCTCATTCCTATCAAGTGAAACACTTCTTCCAAAAGTAACCACCTTTGCCCAACTTACACCTGACCAGTTTCCCATGTGTTTAAGACCACCACCTATATTTCCACACGGTAAGACAAGAAAATATTCCTCCCTTTAAAATTCTCAAAACACTTGCCAAAATAAGAAGTTTGTTTCCCTACAGGAAAAGAGCAGTAACCAGTTGTTTGTTCCTAAAAAGTATTATTTCCTTCTATATATTCTACATTCCAATTAATGTATCAATACTTTGTACATTTGTCTGTTCTACAACCTAGACAAATAGAATAAATTCTGGCTAATTCACATGCCACAATACATTTTTGTTTTCAAGAATCATACCAATTTTGTATCTGAAACTCTGTTTCTATACATGTTGTATCTCAATTTCAAATCCTCGTAGGCCATGAACTGAAGCGCTCCATGTGAAGTTCCGAACAGACCAGGCACAAATCCCTAAAAAAGAGAACAAAGCAAGGTTAAAGGGCAATGCACAAAAAATATACAACTTGACAGAGCTCAGCTTACACACATACATATGTGTGTACATACATACACTGTGCTTTACACAGTGTCACTGTGCAGTAGGACTCAAAGCCAGTTCTGAGTTGTTATTCTTAATGGCAGTGCAATAAATGTTATTTTCTCCAAATGACACAAAAGACATCTAATGAGTGAGCAAGATAAAACAAGTGGTCCACGGACTCCACCTAGCACAAGCACAGGTTTTAAAACCTGGATCAGGACCATAAGAATACAAATTAAGCTGCATTCTTGCAAACGTGCTGCTCAGTGCCTGCCCCTTCCCAGGGCATGGCATGAAGCTCTGAGATTGGTAAGGCAATGACAGAAGCTGGCACCTCAGTGAGGAGGGCCATCAGGAGTAGAGGGACAAGAAAATTTCTTGTGATCAAGTCCTGGAGGTAGATATGTACATGTGTGCCTGTGTATATATAGATGTATATCTATGATATATATATTTCTATATAAAAAAATTTGTGTAGAACCATAGAATCATTTAGGTTGGAAAGGACCTTTAATATCAAGTCTAACTGTTAACCTCACACTGCCAAGGCCACCACTAAACCATGTCCCTCAGCACCACATCTACACATCTTTTAAATACCTCCAGGGATGAGGACTCTACCACTTCCCTGGGCAGCCTGTTCTGGTGCTTTACAACCCTTTCTGTGAAGAAATTTTTCCTAATATCCAATCTAAACCTTCCCTGGTGCAACTTGAGGCTGTTTCTTCTTGTCCTACTGCTTGTTACTTGGGAGAAGAGACTGACCTCCACCTTGCTACAACCTCCTTTCAGGTAGTTGTAGAGATCGACGTCTCCCCTCAGCCTCCTTTTCTCCAGCTGAACAACCTGAGGTCCCTCAGGGGCTCTTCACAAGACTTGTGCTCTTAGACCCTTCACCAGCTTTGCTGCCCTTCTTTGGACATGCTCCAGCACCTCAATGTCTTGCACATACTTGCATAGTGGAAACTTGACGGGCACAGACAGAAAACTAATTCCTACAAGGACTTATGGATGATTTACATTAAAGAAATAAATCTAATTTGGATTGGTTTGAGTGCATTGCTCAGCCTGCTTAGAGCACATCCCAAGGTAGCCCAACAGAGGTTACCAAATGTATAGCAAAGCAGTCTAGGAAATGTTCCCCATTTTTAAGAGGCAGTAATGGACAGTAAGTGTATAACATGAAAATATACAGAAAACTTTTCTTTAAAAAAAGTTGAAATGAAGAGGGAAAACAGGTATTTTCTGTAGTGCCTCTACAAGAGAGTTCCTCCAGGAGCAGGACTAGCTCAGTTGAAAATGAGCTGACAGCTGCATGGGTTCTGAGAAGCATTAAGTCTCTTTTTGAGAGTTGGTCACTCACATTGGAAAAATACAAATAAGTGGGGAATTAATCATCTTGACCACAAATGACTTAAGGGAGCCAAAAGCTTGCTGAAAACTGTTGCAAAAGGAGAACTGTAATGGAGTAAGTGAACAAAATGTGGGTAAAAGGATTCACAGAATTAAAATTTCTCTAAAAATACTGCTATCAAACAGTTTTATCTTATTTCCCATGATCCACTCAAGTAAGATAGAGGAATTAAAAAATATGCCCAGATGCAAAGCTCTGTACTAGACTAAATCAGAAGCCCAGAACGTTGAATAAAAACTTACCAATATAATACTAGGAGCCTGAGAAAGAGAAGAAAAAGAAGGAATTCTGGTAGGAGTTCACTGGAATAGTGTAACAGGACAATATGATAAACTACTTCATAAACTCCTAACTTGCAGAAAAAAAAAAACCCAACCTAAAACAAAAGCAGGCATAAAAATTGCACAGAACTTCTACCACTTCAGAGATTAGCCCTCTGCACACTATAGATTTCTTAAGTTTATGATATTACAGCAAATTAGGATCTCTGATAAATTAGGATGAACTTCTTCTCAGAGTAGAAAATAATGGTCATGAACTAATCATCAGTGACCATGAGCTGATGAAATGAGGGCTAGCTAAAGCCCCAGAGAAAACACTTCCCCAAATGAGAACAAGTGGAATTAAACCAAGCATCTGTATTTCTTCAACTGTGAGCATAATCATGGAATTTTGTACAGGGCCACAACAACGGGAAAAAGACAACTCTGGAATTCAGAAATCATAGACCAGAAAAGAAAATTAACCAGTAATATAAAAACAGAAGAGAAGGAACTGAGAAAAACAAATTTGATTGAAAATCTCAAAGAAAAAATTATCTGGGTCAGCAGAACAAGGAACAGTATGAAATTTATGTATAGTGACAGCAGGGAAAATCTTCACAAACATTCATCCATGATTAGACAGTAAACCCATTAAAAAACAGAGAAAGTAATCACTCTCTACTTGGAATGAATTAGAACGATGTATTTATATCCTAGGAGAATGAGGTAATAATTTCCCCATTGACAAAAGAATGTTTAACATCATTTAAGAGCACTGAACTCTTAAATTTCAGCCAACAGATTTAGCTATCTTGCACCCAAGAGTCCTAAAGCATCTACTGATGATACTTGCTAAATGAGTACCAGCACACTCAAAATCTCGTGCTGATGGGGAAGCTTCCAAGGACTTTTAATGTTGGGCCAATATTAAAAAATGCAAGAAGGACACGAGACAACTATCAGCCAATGCACCTCAGTAAAAAAAGAGCTGACCCAGGCTTCTTTTGAT
The DNA here is from genome assembly GCA_013401335.1 of Brachypteracias leptosomus. Taxonomy (NCBI): domain Eukaryota; kingdom Metazoa; phylum Chordata; class Aves; order Coraciiformes; family Brachypteraciidae; genus Brachypteracias; species Brachypteracias leptosomus. The sequence continues at coordinate 108,109 of VYZX01018844.1, read as the reverse complement.
CATAGAAAACAATGTGTTCTTATGGAAAAATGTTTCAAAGCACAACTGATTGCTTCACAGTAATGAAATACCTTGGCTGAGGAAGGTTTTGAAAGCTATTCCTACTCTATTTTCTTATTCTTACAATTTTACATAAAAATATTTCTCACTACAAAGTTTGATAGAATTTGATATCTATTTTTCAACTATATTATGGGTGTGAAGACCAATTAAAAATAATATCAATTTACGTATGTCTTGTTATTTTACACTTTAATATTCAAAAACTATCTTTAGAAGATTTTTGCCATGAGGTCTTGCTAAAAGAAGTCTTGTTTGAATTCTCTTTTGGAGGATTATAACAATAAACAGAATTAAATATATAACCAGAAATTTAAATGGTAAAGCTTATAATTCTGAACTGCAGACAGTGGGGGAAAAAAAAAAGTATTTTAAAGTTTGCTTAAACAGTGGTGAGAGCCAAAGATCCAGGACAAGAGAAAAATGCCCCATTGGCTAGTGTTTCAAAGGTTGTCCATCACAATGAAAGAACATAGACAAATATATATAGTGGAGAGCCTGAGCTTCTTAGTAAAGTAGGGAACAAGGCCCATTTGGTGATGTGGTACTCACATCGCTGCCTGAAGTACCCAAGAGCGCTCACGCCAGAGCAGCCTCTGCTCATGCTAAAGAGCCTTCTGAAAGAATGCAGCAGATTCTCCTTGTAATCTCCTTGGTGTTGTCTTCATTTGGGTTCTCAGTGTCCCAAAAACCAGCAGTATCAGTGCCCTGCTCCAAGGACTTGTGCAGAAGGACACCAGAAGTATGCCATTATCTCCCTATGCATCTTGATTACTTCATGGTGAAAAATGATACCATCTTTTACGTGAAAATTACTTACACTTCTGTCTCTCTGTAGAACCTGGGACTAAAGTTAACATCAAGATGGCCAAATCTCAGTGGATTTTGCTATACAAGTACAAAGACATAGAAAGTCTCTTAGCTTACAAGCTTCACATTTGCAAGAAGAAGGAAAACAGCATAAGCAAAATCATAACAAAATAAAGACAGCTAAGTGCCTTAGACATTAATGGACTGGAAAAAATACATCATCCTCAGAGAATAGAATCTTGCCTAGCAAAGGTGAAATGACAATGCAAAAGTGTCCAATATATTGATTTCACTCAGTAATGAGCACACATTACTGCTAGGATTTTGTTGTTGTCGTTAGCATACTGCATTATTATTCTCAGTCTTAATGATTCTATTTTCCCTTAATCTCCTTAAATTTTCTGCACTTCCTATTTATTTTACCATTGTCTATCAAGCACTGCTCTATTTCCAATTGCTGCTTCTACATCATTGCTGAAAGAGAATAAAACTGAAAATACAACTACAGAGCATGGAGGCCAGGAAGAATGTTAGTTGGATTCTTGACTGATGTTTTAGTAGTCAGTCACTCTATATAGACATCTAGAACTTTCCCAATAGCTCAGAGGCATATTATTCTGAAAGTGCAACTCCTACTATCTTAAAATTATTTTACAATGTTTAGTCTCTCCTGCCTTAAGCTTGAATCATAGAATAGTTTTGGTTGGAAGAGACCTTCAAGATCATCAAGTCCAACCATTAACCTAACACTGCCAGGTCACCACTAAACCATGTCCCTAAGCACCACATCTACACATCTTTTAAACATCTCCAGGTGACTCCACCACTTGCCAGCTCCAGTGCTTTACAACCCTTTCAGTGAAGACATTTTTCCTAATATCCAGTCTAAACCTCCCCTGGTGTGACTGAGGCCATTTTCTCTTGTCCTGTTGCTTGCTACGTGGAAGAACAGACCAACCCCCACCTCGCTACAATCTCCTTTCAGATAGTTGTAGAGAGCAAGAAGGTCTCCCCTTAGCCTCCTTTTTCCAAGCTAAACAACCTCAGTTCCCTCAGCTGCTCCTCATAGGGCTTGTTCTCCAGATCCTTCACCAGCTTTGTTGCCCTTCTTTGGACATGCTCTGGCACTGCAAGGTCCTTCTTGTAGTGAAGGACCCAAAACTGAACACGGTATTCAAGATGTGGTCTCACCAGTGCTGAGTACAGTACTGCCCTTGTCCTGCTGGCCACACTATTTCTGATACAAGCCAGGATGCTCTTGGACACTTGGGCATACTGCTGGCTCATACTCAGCTGGCTGTTGATCAACACCCCTAGGTCCTTTTCCACTGGGCAGCTTTCTAGACACTTTTCCCCAAGCCTGTAGCGTTGCAGGGAGTTGTTCTGACCCAAGTGCAGGACCCAGCACTTGACCTTGTTGAACCTCATACCACTGGCCTCAGCCCATCAATCCAGCCTGTCCAGATCCCTCTGTAGAGCCTCCCTACCTTCAAGCAGATCAACACTCCCACCTAACCTGGTATCATCTGCAAACTTACTAAGGGTACCCTTGATACCCTCATCCAGATTATTGATAAAGATATTAAACAGAACTGGCCCCAATACTGAGCCCCGGGGAACACCAGTTGTAACTGGCTGCCAACAGGACTTAACTCCATTCACCACCTCTCCCTGGGCACAGCCACTCAGCCAATTTCTTGCCCAGTGAAGCATACACCCGTGGCTGAAAAGAACCATACAGCACTCTTAACGTGGAGATGGTTGCGTAACATTCAACTTCGTGGCAAAGTAATTTTTAGACCTCAGACCTTCAACAGATCTATAGGTGTGTTCAAATTACATAACCCCAAGTTGTTTTTCTCCTCAGCTTGGTGTACAGCAAAGCAGTTGTGTTTCCAGTCATCTGGGGGATGGAAGCCAAAAGACAAAGCCTAATGGATGGAAGGTGGGGAAGACCAATGAGTAGATGACTACTAGGATAATCAGTGAAGAAAAGGCTCCTGTCTTTTCAAAACCCGAGCAAGCTCAAGAAGAACAAGGTATTGAGGAATCCAGCTTCAGATGAACTACAGTTTGATAAATGAACAATACCTAACAGAGGTAATAAAGACAGCTTTGATCCCTGTTTGAAAGATAGATGCATCCTGACCATTACTGGTCTTATGCCCCACAGGACCAAAAGGAATTGCTAGGACCAGCAACAGCATTTTGTGCAACAGAGAGCAAGATACAGAATTGCATGGACAGAAATACCACTCTTTAGAAGACTAATCTCAAATCAATCCAAAAGAAGCCGCTTCCAAATTTACTTCCAAGTAAATTCTTCAAGATCCCCTTATTTGCTATAAGGAACTCTATCTGAAGTTAAGATTATGTGGAAAAAGAAGACATTCATGTGTACTACAGCTCCTGCAACTCAGGGCAATTAACAAAACTTCAGCTGTTAAATTTCAAGTAAAGCGAGAAAGAGAAAAAATGAAAATGCCCCCAGAAACAGGAAATGGAGGAAGGCTAAAGTATGGATAAGTATAAGTCAAGGAGCCATCTGATGAGGTGCCTTCTTCCCCAGTACAAAGTTGAGAACATCTTGATGTCAAACTACTACAGCTGACTACTGTCAACTAAAGTTGTTCAGTGTGCATAGTTATGTAGGTCACTCAAGACCTATCCAGGTCACCTTTGCAGATTTAAGCAACTAATTTGCTCTTTCAAAGAAGCACCTGGTTTAGTTCTCCACTTGCACATTAACACTACAAAGAAGTGTCTAGTGCCAAAGGCAACATGTGCTACATGCATGAATAATATGAAAAGTAACTCAATGGAAGGACAACTTAAATCCTAACAGATGTAAGAAATTAGAACTTATCTACATGGAACAGAGCAGACATCCAGTCAGGCAAATCATAAATCCTAACTATTTCAATTTAGGAATAAGAAAAGTGACTTGTTCCTGATGTGAGAATTTGGCATTCAGCACTATGTAGCATACTAGTCTTTCAGCACAGGAAGGATTATATTTTTCACTGCAAATAAAAGAAGTTAATGTTCAGTAATCAGGACAAATCCCGAGATATTGTTCTTGTTCTATAGCATTATTTGCATGAGAAGAGCCAGACTGAACTAAAATAGGTTTCTTCACACCTTCCAGGCATTGATGAAATCTTGATGTCATGGCCTGAAGGAAGAAGGCAAAATCCAAAGCCGGTTGCCATTTGTTTCCCTAAACTAAACAGAATAAAACCCCCACACATAGGTAGACCATACTTTGAAGTCTGCAAATGTTATGGATCTAGAGATGACTGATTACAGAGCTCAATAACTAGAGGGCGTATGAGCAGTTGTGAAACCGTCCATTGTGGAAGAAAAAATTAGCAGCTGCTTAAGTCATATGCTATGTTTCACAAGACACCAGAAAGACAGAGATAAGGGATGAAATGGAAGAAAGGACCAGGAGCTAGATTATGCTACTGCTGCCCTCCTTATCCAAACTCTAATTATAGAAAGAAAAAAAAAATTTAAAAGTAGCTTGTAGTTTACTCTCATTTCAGCATTATCACCCAATAAAGATGGCTTAGTCATAAAGCTTACATTCTATTCTTCAGTGATTTCCTACATTTCAACAGTAGAATAGCTTTTCTTCTGATTAAGGTTTTTTGCTGCAGTTCTTCAGTGGGAAAGAAGACGCTCAGACTAAAAGTAAGTAAGCTAATACAAAAAATGACTCGCATTATTTTGCGTAGACAAGTATTTACAAGTCTCACCATGCTACTGAGTGGTGCCAGCCAATCCCGGAATTTTTCTTCAATGTTATTACCTTATATAAGCCACGTATGCCCTCCATCTTGTATATCTTTATAAGAGCATCAAGCATTCCTCTGTATTGCCTCTTCGATGGATCAACACCAGCATTATATTGTAGCACGAGTCGTGTCTTTGTTACCCATATTGGGTTCGTAATACAGAGAGTCATAGCTCCTGGGGACAGATGAAAGTTAGAGTGATTGTTATGCCATCTCCAAAGCTCATCCCAGTTATTCAGTCCAATGTAACACAGGCTTCTACAATGACAAAACTACTTATCCTACAAGAGTACTCATCTTAAAACAGGCAAAGCTTGTGCCCACCATTGTTCCCTCTCTCTGCCTTCAAAGCTCACAATCAAGTTCCACCTACTCCTGCTGGGGTACAAGGCTTTCTGCATATTCCCAGTACAACTCCTTGTTGCCTTGCCTTTTCACAGTCAGCTGTAGCAGACGGGAAACCAAGGTAATTTCTTAATGTATTCCCGATTACCCAAGTTATTCTTTCAGTATATGATTGTTCAAAATTTAATGGACACCTCAGTGACGAGAAATTTGCTTAATCCTATTGACAGGTTAATAGAAGCAACCTGCTATAGCTTTATAGGTTATTGAAAATATGGTTGTAAAATAGACCATTACTATTTTTCACATTAAACAATAGGCTTTACATTTCAACATTAAATGAATGCTCCAACATCCTAATAGTCTTCTCAGTTGCCTAGATTAAATGCAATACAGAGCCATATACAAGAACATATGTTAGAAACAACATATCAAAAGTCTTGCTGATAGAAATTATATTTTTATTTCAGATCTTTAGCTTCTAAGAAATCTTGGACCACAGATAGATTTTCAAAGAGCAGCGATCAATTCACTTGCTCTATTAACTTCAATAGGCCCTGTATTTTCCAAGCCTAAGTGTTAAACGTTTAATGAGCTAACACGCTGATAACAGCAGATTTACATAGTTATATTTTGGGACTCAATATAGTACTAAATATGGAAAATTCTTATACATCAATGAAAACGAGATCAAAATGTACTTTGACAACTGCTATTTCTAAGCAAAACTGAAAAGCTCACAATGATCTATTTATTCATCTTAGACATCAATAATTTATTTACAGACAATAAATGACTGCATTTGGACTCAAACACACTTGCCACCTGTAAGAAAAAGCAGCACTGACACACAAAGGCATGAAGCAACATATGGAAAGGTAAGAAGCAAACATTAATCTTCTTTTAAACTCACCAGCCTCTGCAGCTGACACAAGGTGTTCAGTTGCACTGAGACTTTCCAGCTTCCCTTCCTTCTTATAAGCTTTGATGGCATTGTAACTGGAAAATGTAAAATGGATTTTAATAAAGGTGAAAACAAACCTACATCACTAAACCCCAAACCATCAAAACACTTCACCTAAGTTTATGGAAAACATTAGGTGGGCCTTTGAAAACAGATGCCTAAGCAACCTTTGTTTAGTTGATTAATTGATCTCTGAGCAGTTAGCTCTTTAAAGTGAAGTATGGCAATACACATTTAAAGTATTACTGTCGGTATCAACAGGACTTGATCTTGAAATAGCTATCAGATCTCAAAAAATAACTTCTACAAGAAACTGATTAGATAGCCTCCTGTTTGTTGAGAGCAACAGTGACAGGTATCTATCTTCAGCTTAGAAACACACTGAGCTTTCTTCTCTTGATTCAGTTTCCAGTCCTTGTGTGAGGAGTTGAACCATCAATAGGAACCTATAACAGAGTCTAGACAACTGACAAGTGAGTTTTACTCAACTAACTATTCCCTACAGTGTTTCAGTCAATAGGGACCTGCAGCAAATCAGGTACACAGCTAATAAAGTAGGAAAAGATTGAGTATTAAAAAAACAGGCTTTACAAGCAAAGCTCATCAACTCACAAAACAATGAAAAGAACTAACTGTCACTAAAATTATTAAAAATTAGTTACACATTTAGCTTTAGCAGAAAACTTTATTATGGTCTCTAATTCTTAACATGTTAGTTTAGGTTTTTACTTTTCATGAGATTTTAAGCACACTTTTAGAGGATTCTTCATGAATGATGTCACCATCTGTCAAGGTCTTTAGCATTTTCACAGCATCAATGGAATGCACTGTACTTGACAAAGTAACAGGTCTGACTCAAATGCTTGAACTCTAAAACAACAAACCATAATCAAGGGTAACAGACCTGGACTTACGGAAAGCATCACAAGTTTATAAGCCACTTGGCACATTTTATACCCCCAAGAGAAGATGCAGCATATATCTGAACATCACATTGCACAGGACATTAGGTATTTTACAATGTACTTATTCTTACAGTGTACTCTACTTACAAGAAAAAGTAAAGTCCCCAGGAAGCCCCTGCTCCCAACATGTTTGGAGTTACCCCTTGATATAAGCCTCGTAGTCCTTCATGCTTCCAGATGGTGGTCATACAGTGGAGAATCCCGTTGTATTTTGGCCTCAGCTCCAATCCATCGCTTACTATGAAAGAAATAAATCATACTGAAACACATTTCAGGAAGGATGAGTTCATCTGTGTAAAGGCCACCACAGAAGTATTCAGCCTCCAAAGCAAGCTGCAAATGAAGATGAAATCTAACTGATCAGGTGGATTTAAAAAGTATTCTTCCAAAAGTATGCAAAAGTTGGGGTTTACAGCTTCATAAGTCTAGAGTGAAAGAATTTTAAAAAAGGAAAAAGAAAACAAAAAAAAGAAAAGGAAGTTATAATCTCTGCAAGAGAAAAATTCCATCAATCTGACAAGGCTAAATAAATGCACTGCTGTGCATTTTTAGTGAGCAGCAGCTTTGAATTGAAGTTTTTTCTGGCTTTTTAGTGCCCCAAGAATTTTGCATCATATTTCAAGTGATACATGTGTGGTCTTTGACAACCCATTTCTATAAGGAGATTGGACAAGTCCCAGATGACAACTCTTAAATTCAATCTTTGTCTTTAGAATGTTCTATAAAGATCTGAGTATTTTCAATGAGTCATGTCTTTTTGATTCCAAAGTCAGTTTTCAGAAGAACACTCAAAGGTTATNATTAGATAGCCTCCTGTTTGTTGAGAGCAACAGTGACAGGTATCTATCTTCAGCTTAGAAACACACTGAGCTTTCTTCTCTTGATTCAGTTTCCAGTCCTTGTGTGAGGAGTTGAACCATCAATAGGAACCTATAACAGAGTCTAGACAACTGACAAGTGAGTTTTACTCAACTAACTATTCCCTACAGTGTTTCAGTCAATAGGGACCTGCAGCAAATCAGGTACACAGCTAATAAAGTAGGAAAAGATTGAGTATTAAAAAAACAGGCTTTACAAGCAAAGCTCATCAACTCACAAAACAATGAAAAGAACTAACTGTCACTAAAATTATTAAAAATTAGTTACACATTTAGCTTTAGCAGAAAACTTTATTATGGTCTCTAATTCTTAACATGTTAGTTTAGGTTTTTACTTTTCATGAGATTTTAAGCACACTTTTAGAGGATTCTTCATGAATGATGTCACCATCTGTCAAGGTCTTTAGCATTTTCACAGCATCAATGGAATGCACTGTACTTGACAAAGTAACAGGTCTGACTCAAATGCTTGAACTCTAAAACAACAAACCATAATCAAGGGTAACAGACCTGGACTTACGGAAAGCATCACAAGTTTATAAGCCACTTGGCACATTTTATACCCCCAAGAGAAGATGCAGCATATATCTGAACATCACATTGCACAGGACATTAGGTATTTTACAATGTACTTATTCTTACAGTGTACTCTACTTACAAGAAAAAGTAAAGTCCCCAGGAAGCCCCTGCTCCCAACATGTTTGGAGTTACCCCTTGATATAAGCCTCGTAGTCCTTCATGCTTCCAGATGGTGGTCATACAGTGGAGAATCCCGTTGTATTTTGGCCTCAGCTCCAATCCATCGCTTACTATGAAAGAAATAAATCATACTGAAACACATTTCAGGAAGGATGAGTTCATCTGTGTAAAGGCCACCACAGAAGTATTCAGCCTCCAAAGCAAGCTGCAAATGAAGATGAAATCTAACTGATCAGGTGGATTTAAAAAGTATTCTTCCAAAAGTATGCAAAAGTTGGGGTTTACAGCTTCATAAGTCTAGAGTGAAAGAATTTTAAAAAAGGAAAAAGAAAACAAAAAAAAGAAAAGGAAGTTATAATCTCTGCAAGAGAAAAATTCCATCAATCTGACAAGGCTAAATAAATGCACTGCTGTGCATTTTTAGTGAGCAGCAGCTTTGAATTGAAGTTTTTTCTGGCTTTTTAGTGCCCCAAGAATTTTGCATCATATTTCAAGTGATACATGTGTGGTCTTTGACAACCCATTTCTATAAGGAGATTGGACAAGTCCCAGATGACAACTCTTAAATTCAATCTTTGTCTTTAGAATGTTCTATAAAGATCTGAGTATTTTCAATGAGTCATGTCTTTTTGATTCCAAAGTCAGTTTTCAGAAGAACACTCAAAGGTTATTTCCATCAAAAATTCTTGTATTCTCCTTCTAGTCTCACTGAATGGTTTTCCAGGAAAACACAAAATGCAGACACTTTTCCCACTCAAGAATCAAACAGCTGGTTGTCCTAATATTCAGAAAATATCACTGTCAAAAAGGTAAAAAACATGCAAATTTTTGTCTGACAGACTTGATTTAGAACAGGGACATTCACACAACTTACAGTGGTAACTGCTATGGCTCCTACCATAACAGTGAGAGTAAGTTGATTACTGTGTGACATGGTGCATGGTGAGATGACAAGAGGTAACAGACACAAGCTGGAATAGAGGGAATTCTGGCCAGAACTTTTTCTCCATCAGAGTGGTCAAATACTGGAACAAGTTACCTGAAGAGGCATCTTTGGAGCCACTCAAAACCCAGCAGACAAGGCTGAGCAATCCGACCTAAGCAGACCATATCTGAGTAGGAGGTGAACTCCATAGAGTTGACTCTGTGATGCTGACAGAGCAGCAGCTTTCATTCTCAATACAGACATAAGGCTAGACTACAGTTTTACTGAAAATTAATCTCAAAGTTTTACAGTCAGAGCAGTTTTTGTGTCCTCGTCAAGATTAGTCCTGGTAATCAGGAATTTCAGATGTTTTCTGTTCAGGACCACATTTATTAATCCTTCTTTGAACTTTGCATACAGTACTGCACATTGTGGCAGATTTCAGGACTAATGACAAAATGCCTTTCTGAGTACCTTGTGACAAGGCCTCAACACCTTGACAATCCTCAAAACTAGAACACAAATTAAAAACCTCTTTTCTCCCTCCTGAATGAGCACTGCAAGACCTTTCTCAAAGACCTTTCTGAATTTTACCATGCTGCCACTAGGTCAGGTTTATAAACACATCAAAAAGGTGGGAGACCAGAGACATGAATGGGAGTTTGCCTATGGTGCTGCTGAGAATCTTCACAACGTTGATTTCTGATATGGGTTCTTACTTCCTGATTGAAGACAAAACATAGGAATTGTTATTTTCAATCCAAACAAGCATGTGAAAGTAAGTGACCTCCAGAGGTCACCTGATCCAATGCCCTGCTCAAAACAGGTCTAATTAGATCAGGTTACTCAGGGACATGTCCGGCTTGTTCCTGAATGTTTCCAAGGCCGAAAAGGTTACAGCCTCTCTGGGTAACTCCTTCCACTATCTGTCCACTCTCACAGTAGAAATACTTTTTCCTAATAAATAACTGGAATCTTCCACGTTCCCACTTTAGCCTGTTTCCTCTTGCTCTACAACTATTCACCTGCGAGAAGAACCTGGCTTCCACATCTCTGTGTCCTCCAACCACATAGTCACAGACTGCAATAGCTTCTCCCCTCAGCTGCCTCCTCCTGCGGCCAAACTGATCCTGTTATGTCAGCCTGTCCTCCTATGTCATGTGCTCCAACCCCTTCACTGGCCTGGTGGCCTCCACTGGCATTATGCCAGTATGTCATTAATGTCTTTCTTGTACTGGTGAGCCCCAAACTAGACACAGTACCTCAGAGGCAGTTTTACAAGTATGAAATAGAGAGGAAGGAGCGGTTCTGCTGGCTACGCTCTTCACAGCACAGCCCAGGAGGTGCCCACACTAGGATGTGGCGTGTGAGTGTTTAAACCAGACCTGCAAAAAGTCTGTTTGGAAATGTAATGCTTTAAATTTTGCAAAACTTTTCCATGACAGTTCATTCTTTGTTTTTGAGACCTTAAACACCCATGTGTACAGTTAAGACAATGATCCAAAGGCAGAGCAAAATACTTCAAGCTCTGCAGAAGAGAGCATGGTCAGAGGGGTCGTGTTCTCTGAGGCTGACAGCGGAGCGAGTGGGGAGGAGCTGAGATGCTTCACTGAGGAAAAACAAACACGTTACGAGTTTTCCACAAGACAGCGTCACTACTGTTAGCGACCACGGTTACTGTAACACTGCTGTGAGGCTTCTGAGCGCTGAAAATCTCTGGCATCAAGGCGAACTTTGAACGTTGGCTTGGGATGATGGGTCCGTTAAAAGCAGACGGTCTTGCCGTGTCCTACGGCGCTGCTGGTCATGCGAGTTAAGAAGCCCGGGCAGCCCCAGCCCGCGGGGACACACCGCACGTGTCATGGTCTCTCCAAACGACAGGGGATTAAACCTGGGGACAGGGGGGAAGGAACTGGGGACGGCGGCCGGGACACGGGGAGCCCGGCGGCACCCGCATGTTTCCAGCACAAGGCGCGGCTTGTCTTGGCAGCCCCGGCGGCAAGCTCGGGGGGGAGGGCGAGGGGAACCGGGCTCGGGGGCTTTCGCTGGCAGCACGCCTCGACCGCCGCCTCCGGGAGCCGAAGCAGCGGNGGGAGGGGAAGGCAAGGCAAGGCAGGCTGAGGCAGGCGCGCAGGCGTCTGCCGCCTCCGGGGATGGGTGCCAGCCAGCTGTGAGCCGCAGAGCCTCCGACGGGCTCTGGTCTTTCCCTTCTGCCGCCGGTCGGTGGAGGAAGCAGCAGCGGTCGCCGTGCGCGTGCGCCCGGGCGGCCCGCCCCGCTCCTCGCCCCACCGTGAGGTGCCGGCGCGGCCCCGGCGGGCTCGGGGTGGGGGAGTGCGGGCCTTCCCCGCCGGTCTCTGCCCCATGCTGCCCGTCGGCAGGGCCTGCGGAAGGAAAGACCCCCTGCCTTGCCGTGCTCGCGGGCCTGGGAGCTGCCTAACCCGAGCTCTGGGGGTGCCCCAGCGCGGTCTGGAGGCGCCGATAGAGCTGGTGGGCGGAGTCGAGGGGCGTTAGTCACCGCTCTGGTACTCCGAGCTCTCTTATTACATGGGTTACTCTTTGCAATCTTCTGCACTTCCTACCGTTTCTTTCTTGGCACAGCTTATCTTACTTCTTACGTACCTCTCCTTAAAACTGGATTTTACACATTTTTAGGTGCAGCAGCTGTAGCCTGGTAGATGAGATGATGACTTTCCATGTTCTGTTCCACACATCCTCTAGAACCGATCTTACACAGTCATGTAGTTTCACCTCTGCAATGTGATGAAAACGAGGTTTAGTTTCTGCCTAGTGTAAGAAATAGTTTGCAAAAGGGTCCCTCTTTGTCACAAAGAGCAGGATGCGCTAAATCAAACTGTTTTAAGCAGGACAGTAGACCTGTATGTTAAATTGCATATGCTTTATTATTTGGTTGAATTAGAAGTAGGTGGCTGTGTTGTGCAAAGTAGCATGTTAACTGACATTTTCTAGTTACTTAATTGTGGTTGTATACTTGTAATATAGAAAAATGTTATTGAAGTTACCCCCTGAGACGGTAACTAAATACATCTTAATTTTATTAGTGGGATTTGTGTGTAAGCTGTTCAATCAAAATCTCTCATCCTACAGAGTGATACCAACTCTATTTCATCAGAGATTTTAGAGGTTTTGATATTCATCAGATAGTCTCTGGAAACCAGCAGACTGAACTACGTATCAGTTCTTAATGAGTGATGCATTGTCAGTTGCTGTACTGACTTTTCAGCCTTTTTGCATTAATTAAAATGAAAGAGACAAAAACCAGAAGCACAATGTCAGTAACCACTGTCTCTCATTTTATTGTAAGATGTATCTCTGCAGGTGGATGCAGAGAGACCTTTGCTTTTGAAGCTTGTTGGATGTAAACACTCCTGTCTGGGAAACCAGATAGTGTTAGGAGAGGACCAAGCTAGTGAAACTAATTAGTCTCATTTCTGAGCCAGGGCTGGCTTGCAGCTGACTGAACATGAAGAAAGCTAGGTTGCCTCTCTTTGTGCGTGTCCATGTAGCCATGTACTTTCTGTGTATCTTAGTTTTGTGGCAAAAGGTTGATATTGTGGGGTGTTAGTTTTTTTTTTTCCTTTGTGTTTGTTGTTTTCCTTTTTTAAATAGTAGTTGCAAGATATCTACAACTTCCAGTTTCTTGTGTATGTTCATATATTCCCTTGAAAAGGACTTCAAATAATTTCAGAATTATTTCAGACTTTATTAACTTTGAGCTTGTTAAGTCAGCATACTAATGAACCCATGGACTAATTCCAAAACAGTAGGAATGGCAAAAATCTTAGTGTTGCAGAAAGTTCTCTCATGGCAGGAAAATCAAGGAGAAGAGATTCTGAATTCAGCTTACCTTGAACTGTGCTGTATACCATGAGTTTCTAATGTTTGTATTACTCTTCTTGCAGTTCCAAGAAACTATGACCCTACATTGCATCCATTTGAGGTTCCACGAGAGTACACAAGAGCTCTGAACGCAACAAAGCTAGAACGTGTGTTTGCAAAACCCTTTCTTAGCTCACTTGATGGCCACAGAGATGGAGTTAATTGCATGGCCAAACATCCAAAGAGTTTGTCCACAGTGCTGTCTGGAGCTTGTGATGGAGAGGTAAGCAGCAAATAGTTACAAACCACAACAAGCAAGGTACCTTTCTACCTTCTTTTCTCTTTTTCTTTCTGTTTTCTGTTGTTTTAATGTCCTCTGCTTACCTTTCTTTTGTGTCTTTCTTCAGCATGATACCCCATCTTCTCTCAGAAGGTGCTATTTGCTCAGTTTGGGGCAGCATTTCTCAAACTGCAGGTTGCAGTCTCCCAGCCCACAAAAGCAGCAGCTTTAATGTTAATATTTACAGTTCATAGTGATTACTTCTGTCTGCCCACACAGCCTCCCTACTCCTCTTAAAGAATTTAAACTGTTGCAGATTAAGAAAATTGCATGAAGTCAGATAAGGTAGAGGCAAGTGGCACATAACCAAAACGTTTTTGGAATAATAATAATTTATCATATAACCTGGAAGATGCTAACTCTGTATTTCTTTGATTATTTTACATAAGTATTACAAATAGCAAGTAAGGGCACTTTAACTGGAGTCAGTTGCAGAAAAAAATTGCCTGTCTTTTCTGTCCTCTCTCACCCTTACATTGTTCATTTGATAGTACTTGTGCATTTTATCGGTGTCTAGCTGGTTGCTTTCTGCTTTTTATAGAAGGTGTCTATGTTATGCAGTAGTGTACAGGAGATTAACCTTTTCAGAGAGCAGGGGAATAAATTTATATGAAGTATTGAGTACTATAATTATGTACTAATATAAAAAAAAAATAATTTTTTTAAAATATGCCCAAATGCTTTGAAACCGAAACCTCCATGAGAGGTGGACATCTCTATAAAGTGTAGTACAGCAACTAGAATGAAAATATTCTGTTGCTTCCAAAGGCTATTTCCTGTGCTTTTCTCTTTGGAAGGGTATTTTTTGCTGAAATTGTCACTGCTGTTGTATTTTAGTAAGAATTCTAGTTCAAAAATAGGGAAATGCAAAAATATGGTAAGTATGCAGTTTGTTTGGGGGGAAGGAGTAAGAAGGAAAGAGACACACTTAATTTTTTGTTGCTCTTAAGAGGGGAATAATTAAGTAGTTGTAACAGTGCTGAAGCCAGCTATGCTATTTTGTTACAACATGTGGGATCTCTTATGCTTGAATTATCTGGGGTTTTGGGCTGTAGAGAACTTAACAACAGAACACTTTTCTGTTTTTAACAGGTTAAAATTTGGAACTTGACCAAACGACAGTGTATTCGTACTATACAAGCCCACGAAGGCTTTGTTCGAGGCATGTGTGCTCGTTTCTGTGGTACATCGTNCCCTCCCTCCCTCCCTCACTCCCTCCCTCACTCCCTCCCGCTGCGGCGCTGGGCCTCGCTGTCAGCCTGCGGTGAGCAACGTCGCGCGAGAACAGTCGGCCCGGCGCATCCGGTCACGTGTGCGCGGAGGGGGGCGGGGCGCGTTTGCTCGGCGGCGCGTGCGGAGGGAGGATGCGGGTGAAGGTGCTGAGCCGCAACCCCGACGACTATGTCCGCGAGACCAAGCTGGATCTGCAGCGCGGTGAGTGGGCACCGCGGCCGGGAGGGCCGAGCGCGGCGGCGGCGGCGGNAAATCTCTCATCCTACAGAGTGATACCAACTCTATTTCATCAGAGATTTTAGAGGTTTTGATATTCATCAGATAGTCTCTGGAAACCAGCAGACTGAACTACGTATCAGTTCTTAATGAGTGATGCATTGTCAGTTGCTGTACTGACTTTTCAGCCTTTTTGCATTAATTAAAATGAAAGAGACAAAAACCAGAAGCACAATGTCAGTAACCACTGTCTCTCATTTTATTGTAAGATGTATCTCTGCAGGTGGATGCAGAGAGACCTTTGCTTTTGAAGCTTGTTGGATGTAAACACTCCTGTCTGGGAAACCAGATAGTGTTAGGAGAGGACCAAGCTAGTGAAACTAATTAGTCTCATTTCTGAGCCAGGGCTGGCTTGCAGCTGACTGAACATGAAGAAAGCTAGGTTGCCTCTCTTTGTGCGTGTCCATGTAGCCATGTACTTTCTGTGTATCTTAGTTTTGTGGCAAAAGGTTGATATTGTGGGGTGTTAGTTTTTTTTTTTCCTTTGTGTTTGTTGTTTTCCTTTTTTAAATAGTAGTTGCAAGATATCTACAACTTCCAGTTTCTTGTGTATGTTCATATATTCCCTTGAAAAGGACTTCAAATAATTTCAGAATTATTTCAGACTTTATTAACTTTGAGCTTGTTAAGTCAGCATACTAATGAACCCATGGACTAATTCCAAAACAGTAGGAATGGCAAAAATCTTAGTGTTGCAGAAAGTTCTCTCATGGCAGGAAAATCAAGGAGAAGAGATTCTGAATTCAGCTTACCTTGAACTGTGCTGTATACCATGAGTTTCTAATGTTTGTATTACTCTTCTTGCAGTTCCAAGAAACTATGACCCTACATTGCATCCATTTGAGGTTCCACGAGAGTACACAAGAGCTCTGAACGCAACAAAGCTAGAACGTGTGTTTGCAAAACCCTTTCTTAGCTCACTTGATGGCCACAGAGATGGAGTTAATTGCATGGCCAAACATCCAAAGAGTTTGTCCACAGTGCTGTCTGGAGCTTGTGATGGAGAGGTAAGCAGCAAATAGTTACAAACCACAACAAGCAAGGTACCTTTCTACCTTCTTTTCTCTTTTTCTTTCTGTTTTCTGTTGTTTTAATGTCCTCTGCTTACCTTTCTTTTGTGTCTTTCTTCAGCATGATACCCCATCTTCTCTCAGAAGGTGCTATTTGCTCAGTTTGGGGCAGCATTTCTCAAACTGCAGGTTGCAGTCTCCCAGCCCACAAAAGCAGCAGCTTTAATGTTAATATTTACAGTTCATAGTGATTACTTCTGTCTGCCCACACAGCCTCCCTACTCCTCTTAAAGAATTTAAACTGTTGCAGATTAAGAAAATTGCATGAAGTCAGATAAGGTAGAGGCAAGTGGCACATAACCAAAACGTTTTTGGAATAATAATAATTTATCATATAACCTGGAAGATGCTAACTCTGTATTTCTTTGATTATTTTACATAAGTATTACAAATAGCAAGTAAGGGCACTTTAACTGGAGTCAGTTGCAGAAAAAAATTGCCTGTCTTTTCTGTCCTCTCTCACCCTTACATTGTTCATTTGATAGTACTTGTGCATTTTATCGGTGTCTAGCTGGTTGCTTTCTGCTTTTTATAGAAGGTGTCTATGTTATGCAGTAGTGTACAGGAGATTAACCTTTTCAGAGAGCAGGGGAATAAATTTATATGAAGTATTGAGTACTATAATTATGTACTAATATAAAAAAAAAATAATTTTTTTAAAATATGCCCAAATGCTTTGAAACCGAAACCTCCATGAGAGGTGGACATCTCTATAAAGTGTAGTACAGCAACTAGAATGAAAATATTCTGTTGCTTCCAAAGGCTATTTCCTGTGCTTTTCTCTTTGGAAGGGTATTTTTTGCTGAAATTGTCACTGCTGTTGTATTTTAGTAAGAATTCTAGTTCAAAAATAGGGAAATGCAAAAATATGGTAAGTATGCAGTTTGTTTGGGGGGAAGGAGTAAGAAGGAAAGAGACACACTTAATTTTTTGTTGCTCTTAAGAGGGGAATAATTAAGTAGTTGTAACAGTGCTGAAGCCAGCTATGCTATTTTGTTACAACATGTGGGATCTCTTATGCTTGAATTATCTGGGGTTTTGGGCTGTAGAGAACTTAACAACAGAACACTTTTCTGTTTTTAACAGGTTAAAATTTGGAACTTGACCAAACGACAGTGTATTCGTACTATACAAGCCCACGAAGGCTTTGTTCGAGGCATGTGTGCTCGTTTCTGTGGTACATCGTTCTTTACTGTAAGTATAATGTGTCTCCTTAGCACAGTGTAGCAGTACAGAGTTCCTGTTCACCATCTGTTTTCCAGTGAGCATCTTACTCTCTGCCATGCAATATTTAAATATTGTATGAATGTTTATTAAATTTGTCAGTGGACCTGATGATTCTGTTTCTGAGGAAATTTTTTTTGATGCCGTGGTATGGCTGCCGCAAATCCACAGTGCCACATGGCTGCCAGGAAGAATGCTGACTTCATTCTAGCCAGATCATGTACATTTACCTTCTCAGTGCCTAGCCAACTATTATGACAAGGAAAACTAATCTTCAGCTTGAAGGTATAAAAGGGAACAGTGAAGAGGCAGCAGAGAACACTTTAATTCTGTGTGTGTCATAGATCATTCTGTTCTTGAAAAGCTGCCTGTACTTGTTGCAAAGCACATCTAGTAAAATAAAGGGAATATATTTACGTAAAACTGTATGTGCTTTCTCCGGTACTTCCAGGTTGGTGATGACAAAACTGTGAAGCAGTGGAAAATGGAGGGCCCAGAATATGGGGAGGAAGAAGAACCTATTCATACAATTCTTGGAAAGGTATTAAATCTAAGTTTTGATTTTCTCACATCTCTTCTTTTGAATTAAGTTTGAATCAATTCTTATTGAGCCTTTGGAGAGAGAAGTAATTTGATGTCACCTGTAATCATAATGGTTGTAAGATGATAGCATCAAATTTTGAAGATACTTTAAAAGTGCTATTATAAATTTTTATTACATTTATTTTACATGTGACCAAAAAGGAATATCTCAGACGCAATCAGGTACTGCTTAGGTCTGTCTCCACTGATCATCCCTTTCCTGCAAACTGGTCACGTCTTTCTGTAGTGTCTTTCTCTTCAGGTGTGTGTTGTCAGTTCTTAGCCTGCATTAAGTATTTTTCTTTCCTTGCCAATACCTGGCAGCCGTTCAGTACAAAATTTTAACTTTGTCTATTTGACAAAAGCAAACTAAAAGTACGTACTTCAGCACTTTCAATTTATAATAAGCTTATTTTAAGAAAAACATTAAATGTTTTTTAATATAGTTTGAAAATCTTTTGTTGTAATGTCTATGGAATTTGTTCAGGTCCCTATTGAAATTTTGTAGTTGTACCCCTAAAATTTCCATGTGCTTTAGGGTCAGCCAGAACTTTCTTATTGGGCTTCTAATGCTGACTCCATTGCATGCATCCACAATGAGTACACAGAAAGCTAGCCTACTGTGTAAGGGTGCATTTGGTAAGGCTTAGTTTCTGGTAGTAGTGGTGACTTTGGTTTTCAGTAATATAAATGAATAAAAACATGGCAGACTGGATACACAATGATTTGTAACAGAACACACTTGCATATTAATGTATACAATTGGTTTTGTAAATTGTTCTGTTTTTTTGTTTTTTTCTTTTAAAGACAGTGTATACAGGAATTGATCACCACTGGAAGGAAGCTGTTTTTGCCACCTGTGGCCATCAAGTGGACATTTGGGATGAGCAAAGGACAAGTCCCATGTGTTCTCTGACATGGGGTTTTGATAGCATAAGCAGCGTAAAATTTAACCCCATTGAGGTAATGTTTCTGTTATATATTGGAAATCAGTATTTTTCTTGATCAGTATAAGAACTAAACTGTATTAATGAATGCCATCTTTAATGGCTTATTCCAAATTTACATTTTGACATGTGTTTTAGCATCATGTTTAGGGAGGTGTATACATACATTTTTATGGCTGTACTGCTTTGGAATGTAGTACCATATATTTTCATCTTTTTTTATTTTGTCAGTTAGTGGGGTAGAGGAGTAAGAAAATTAGGATGATCTCTCTTCTGCCCACAGCAATACATATCCCATACCTCAGTCATACAGTGTACCAGTTCCGTGGCTGTGGTGCTCTCATTTGTCCCAGTACTGTACTTACTCCCTGTCACCAAAACTTCCCTCCTTGTCCATGCCTAAGAATTGCATTTGATCTTCTACAGCAGTTTTTATATACCTCTTGGCTGGGCTGTGTTGGTAGATGAAGTGCTTGTGATTAATTGCTTATTGTTTTTGAAGTAGAGAGGACTGGGTGGATTCTGAATCTTTAAGGAGAAGCTACTTAAAATGTTTGTGCTAAATAATTGGCTGCACAGAAAGAACAATGAATTTCTTTCCTTGTCTTGATGAAAAAGAAACTGAAGAAACTGTTTGACTACCAGCTTTGTGAAATAGCTTAGGTGTCTACTGTAAGCTGTTGACCATACTCTAGAAGTGTTTAGAGTACCATACAGACTGTTTCTCTCTCTCTCTCTCTCTGGTTTTTTTTTTTTTTTTAGACATACCTTTTGGGAAGCTGTGCTTCTGACAGAAATATTGTGCTATATGATATGAGAAAATCAACTCCATTAAAGAAGGTAATCTTTTTCATTCTAACAGAAGCTTATGGCACTAATAATCGTACTGAATATGTAGAGAGTCTGTAACTGTTGATAATGATAGAGAAATGGAAGCCCTGAACTGTGAGTTCACTGAGCTTTCATTGTCTAATTTTGAGTCTTTTAACTGAGTTTGAATTAATGTTGGGATTTAAACCGTGTTGAGTTAGAGGGGCCCTTTTCTGCATTCCAGTGACCTGTTATGCTCACTGTTGTATTTCTTTCTAAAGTGCCTGATCTGACAGCAATTTCACAATAAGAACTTTATGTTCCTATATCACATTCTATATTTGTATATATGACTTTTTAAAAAATCTTTTTCTTCTCCATGTCAGAAGGAAACAAGGTAACTTCTAAGGCATTTCCTTTCCACTGTTGGAGAGCCTTGCCCTGCGTTTGAAAAGGTGTTTTTCCTTTGCATGGAGGTAAACCCTCCCCTATGCACTCTAGTATAAACATTCAGAAATCAAAATTGTATTTATATGTGGGATTTACCAGTGACATGTAGATTCCTATTTACTTGAAGAGAATATTTGTATTTATTTAAAACAAGCCAGTAATTCATACACGCATATTAACCTCAGTCAAGTTCAGTATTTTTGAGCCCCAGAACTATCTTAACTATTTTCCTCTTGAAATACAATATTCTGGCTCATGAATATACACTCGGTATTCTGGTATGGTATGCATTGTCAGCAATGATGCTGGTCTGATACGTGCACTAGAACATTATAATGGTAGTTAACTTGGTTTTAAAATAGGGATGTTGTTGACCTAACATCTTTCTTTCCTGTGCTGTAGTAATTTTTAATGAAGTTTCATTTGGGCCACTAAGACAGTGCTTATAAAAAATTGTCAGTGGTGCCAGTTGGAGACCTGAATGTCAAAATGAACACAGCCCTTGCTGCAGATCTGTAATTACAGGCTAAAAGGATGTATTTTGTGCCTTTGTGAACTAGTTTCAAATCTTGACAGAATTTTATGTATGTATATAAGCTAAATATATAAAAGTATACATACACGTGCATACATATGTGTGCACATACGTGTTTCTCATTAAGTAGCTTGCTTAGGTGCATTTCCTGCTATAGAAATAAAACACTGATGAATACTTCCTTGCATCTGTGGATACAGTGCTGGTTTTCCTGCTGGGATAGGGATGATTCTCTTGTGGAGAGGCAAGTTGAATGTCCATTTCTGCATTGAGAGCTAAGAGTTGTATAACTCCCAAGAGAAGGGTGATGCTTATTAGAGGTACCTTACCTGTGTTTGGGCACCGGCTTCTGGCACTGCTGGGTTCCTCGTGTTTGATCACCAAAGCAGCTCTCACACTGCCCTGAGTTAGGAGCTCAGTGGGAGTTCCTTCCTTAATGGAAATAGGAGTACAACTCTCCACAGCATAAAACAATAGTTCTCTTGCCTGTTTGTCCAGTCTGAGTTTTGAAGTCTAAGGTTTCAAAGACGGATGGATAAGATGGTGAGATGCTGCCTAAGTGCAAAATAAGAATTAGTCTAAAAAAACTGGGAAAAGATGAAGGGAAGCCCTGCTGTTGCATGACAATGGGAAGATGTTTGAATAGAAGTTGATATGCTTTAAAACTAAAAGTCATTCTTGTGCAATCTGTGGGATCACAGGAAGACTTAGTGTTTTAAAGATAGACTTAAGCATTTAAACAGCTGGCAGGAACTGTGTTGTCCATTGCTTGTAACATTCTTAGCTGTTCACCTCATCTTAATACCTTATAGGTAGTAAAGGAGGAGAGGTTAATTATTTGGGTGATCCCATTTTATGTCAAAGTAATCTCAAAATCTGTGGGCTGATGCTTTGCAAGCAAGTGCTCACAGTTAAAATAAATAAACCAAGGTAGCCAAGTCTTCGGAGACTTCACAACTTTGACTTGTCTTAATAAGGACTTTTTCTTATGAAAGGAGTAAGTGTATCTACAATTGATTTAAAAAATAATGTCAGAAGATGGCTCTGCTGCAGGTTTAGATAATTCTGAAATTAATTATTAATTAATTATTAATTATTAATATATTTGCAGCAACTTAACTTCCAGCCCAGGTGCCTTACATGGTTGTTACTGAATATAATGCTAGAACTGTATAGAGAACCCTTTTCTTAGGTGCTATTTTAAATCAAAATGGCACTGCTGAAATAAACTGAACACTTGTAAATTTGGGTGAAAAAATAGTGAAGCAAAGATGCGGAGCATGGGCTTTAACTAGTCCTGACCACTTTTGAAAAAGAGCTGGAAATTTCAGTGATATTAGTTATTTTGTGGCATAATTTAAACTATTTATTATACAGATAACGTGTTAGCATTAATTGTGTATTCATTTTTGTAGTGTCTGAAAAACTTGGACAGGGAAGAATAAAGAACCCTCCTTGATTATTAGCTTTCCAGATATGCACAAGGTTTATAACTGGATGAACAATACTGTGATCTGAAAAAATTTTAGGTTTCACGTTATTGTAGACATAGGGCCTTTCAGTGAACTCACTTTTTAAAGTAGAGATTGCTTTAGATATCTGATGATTACATTCAATTCTGGATGCATGTAGGTTCTGAAAATGAGCAGTATTTTGCAGCACAGACTTCATATTGAACAGGATAATGTCACCTAGGAAATGAGGACTTATGGACAATGAGAATCATAAGAATATGCACAGAATCACAGCCATGGTTTGTTGTTGTTTTTTGGTTTTGGAGGGGTTCACTAGAAGTCATCACTACTATCTTTCTTTGAGAATTGTGTTCATTATTATAAAAGTTACAATTGTACAACTATATTTTGTTAGAGATATAAATTTATGGTGTTTGGTACAGTAAGTTTGGAGTACCATAGCATTAAACACCCAAATGTCAGGATTTTCAAGTAGGATTATGGCTGGCCTGGAGCATTGTGGAAAATCCTATTTAGAGTTGTTCAGTTGGTTAATAAGTTACTCTGTAATTATGCATTTACTTTGTGTTAGGCATACTATATAGGATTTAGTTTTAGATACAATGATTGAAAGCTCCTCCAAGACTCAGCAGAAGCCAAAGCTGCTGTTGTATGGGTTTTCAGATGTCATCCTCCCTGCCTCCCCTTCTCCCATAGGGGCCCAGCTGTCCTCCGAGGTGGCATCCAACATATAGCTTCTTAGCACCACTTGTCTAGTCCACTCTTAACAAAGTAGAAGGGTCTTATTAGGCTGTCATTGGCTGCCTTCCTCCCACTTCAAGGCAAACTGATCCTTTTTTAGCCATCTGCTTACTAGCAGCAAGCAAATCTTAGGGATGTGTAGCAAATGATTCACTCCTAATACGGTGATAGTGGTGAGCAGATTACAACACAGTGACTTCTATACATATTGCTTGGCACTTCAACAAGAAATGGCAACTGTCCTGGAGAATTCATGAACTGCAATTAGAGATAAAATAATGAAGGGATAGTAGTAACAAAGAGAACATCAAAATGTTATCGTCGCTTTGCAAGTGCTGGTTCACAACGTCAATTAATGTCTTATATCCCTTGAAATAACCATTTAATTAGGCGTGTTTATAGATCACTTCACTAAAGGTTCCTGTAAACATGAAGTGAATTTTTTCAGGAGTTCCAGATTTACATGTTGACCACTAACATGTTTACATGTTAAAGGTCCGCTTAGAAGAATTGGCTTCTAAAAGGACTTAACAGAGGAGAATTTAATTGCACAAAGCAGTGAGCATGTGATGAGGGACAGGAAGTTCTTGAGTTCCAATTCTAACGTTGCTAAGGAAACGTTTTGCCATAATTCTCTATCTAGGAAGGGCTTGTTTGCAGTGGTATAGGAAGTTTTGAACTACAGTGAGTATTTTACTGCCGGTGGCAATGTGTTAATATCTTTCAGGTTATCTTGAACATGAGAACAAATACACTGTGCTGGAACCCCATGGAAGCTTTTGTATTTACTGCAGCAAATGAAGATTACAAGTAAGTATGACCTTGCTTTTTGATAATCCTGATAATGTTACGTTTTCAATCTGTATCTTGGTGATTTATCATCATGCTAAAATAATTTTTAAAAAAAATACTTAAACTCTAAATTTGAATCACTTAAGTAATAACCAAGAGAATTGTAGGCTTGCTGATTCAAAAGAAATAAATTGATGATTGCCTCTCTACCTCTTTCTCCATATTTTGGGGGGGAGGTGGGGGGTGGTGGGGGAAACAGTATAACTTTAGAAAGAATGCAGCGGAACCAATGCAAGTGTAACTTACAGTGAAACCTGGGAAATGAGTACTCTTGGTCCAGTCTGAGGCAACATAAGTGTTTGCTTTCTTGCCAGCTCTTGTGAAGCTTGATATATTACTGATCAGCTATTTTGATGAGAACATTTCTTAAAAAACCATAAAATTAATCTTTTGTGAAACAGTCCCAGACACTGCAACGCTTATCCTTTCAATGTCTCAGAGCAGTTTTTTACTTTTGAACAATACTGTTCATGTGAACAGCTAATCTGATATTGAAAAAGCTGTCCCTACAAAAGTAGGCTGCTGCAAAATGTGCTCCATATCCTTTTTTCCAGGAAGTCAGTGATCTCACTGTTTTGTTCTAGAACATAGGGATTTTATAACTTACCTTAAGGCTATTTTTCCAAGGAAGTGGAATCTGTCCCAGACCTTGAAAGTGGATGTTGTTTCTAATGTTCTGTTATGGTAATGCTACTAGGCTACCTAATCTGTTTGTTTATACGTTTTGTTTGTTTGTTGTTTGTGGTTATTGGTGTTTGTTGTTTGTTTGTTTGTTTTTCTCCTTGCTAAACTCAAAATGGTAGCTGTTACTGTCAGGGGCAATTGTCTTCTTGCAAGCTAAAGCAATCAGTATATGCATAATGGCAAATGCATATATCAACAACACACATGCAAGTGTTAGCTGATTAAATGAAGTGGTTTTGATTATGATGCTAACATAGTTTTTCTTGGGGAATTTAGAAGGAAAAATCAATAGTTGCCAGTAAACAATGGAATAAGAGACATTGAATTAATTTCAGTTATGCATTCATCTGCAGCAAGAAGGGTAAGAAACCTGCTAAATTACAAATTTTCTATATAGTAGTTCTACTAGTGTATCTTAAGCATGTTTCATTAAATGCTTTGTCTGTAAAGCACCTTTGCCTACTGGCACTAGGCGAATTATTGATCTACTTAGTTATGCCTTGCTGTGCATCATTTGGCTTGTTAATTCAAAGGGAGTACAGGTAGATCTCACCTGAGCTTTGAAGTGCTTACGAGCAAACCAGCTGTAGTCCAGCAGCTGGGTGCTTATTTTTAATGTAATGTTTTTCTACAGATAGTGTGCTCTGCTGAACTGTATCACCATGTATTGAAGGATTAAGCTTTCCTTGACTCCTACACTGTCTGGCCTAAAGACAATCAGGCATTAGGAAAGGTTGCCAACCAATTCACAGCAGGCTCTGAATTACTAGGAGTTACCAATATGGGAATATCTAGAAACCTTGCAGGCTTGGTGTAATGATTCAGAGATCCTTGTCCAAGTTCAGGTTATGTACTAAAACTGAAGATGGAGTAAAGGAGGACAGTGTGGTGGTTGGAGAAATATGTTTGATCGGTGACCCGTGAACAGGTGATGAAGGGAATAGTGGAGACTATTTGTTCTTTGACAGTAGCAAGAAACCTGGGTCAGATCCAAGAACTAAAGCCTCTGATTAATAAATTTTCCAGGCCCTAAACAATGCACCATTCTTTTTTTTATGAGCAGTTTTAAAGAGTTCCCTCAGCAATATGGATCTATCCTTAAGTGTGGTTTATGTATGATTAACGTAGCTGTTCAGCAAAAAATGTACTTAGGCCTTGTTAAGATATTAAGCTGTTGGTGTATTTATTTTAAAGCTTATATACTTTTGATATGCGCTTTCTGGAATCGCCTGTGAGGGTGCATATGGATCACGTGTCTGCTGTTCTGGATGTGGATTATTCGCCCACTGGGAAAGAATTTGTGTCTGCCAGCTTTGATAAGTCTGTCCGCATTTTTCCTGTAGACAAAGGTCACAGCAGGTGAGTGATTTTTACACCTTTCTTTCCTGTGACCTCCATCTCTAGTCCTCAGAATTCTTAATTCATTCATTAACATCTTTACTAGGGCATTCACTTCTTCTGAATATTGAAATCTTATTCTGTATATAACTTGGGATTGACAGGTTGTGTAGCTGACAGATAATTCTGGAATATGTATTAGAGTAAAACTTCTACTTAACGGGTAGTAGTACTTATGCAGTTTTGGATTAGAATTACAGTGGATTATTGTTCTTGGGTGTACCTGTGTATTTTACCAAGGTGAATCCCATTTTATTTCCCTCTATATGTATCTTTAATGTGTTTTAAGACCCCTTGTACTTTGTCACCACTTAAGTTTGCAGTGCCTTACAACATTGTAGCATTTGGATTTCTAGGAACTGTCTTCATCCTGTATGGATGATTGCTAAAGATATTACGTGAAAAACATTGTCGTAGGAATTCCTGAGGATCAGTTTTGGACGCTTCTGCGATCTGTTTCAGTATGCTTATTACCTTTGTGTTAATATGTTGTGAACCAGGTTTTGATGCATGTGACAAAGCTTTGAATACAATTCACTTTGAATTAGTGTTTTTTTATGTAAGATTTCATAAGGCAGTGTATTAAATATTTTGCTGAAGTTCAGATTGGATCTACTGTGTGTCCATTATTATTTTCAGTTTCAAAATTGAAGCAAGTTATCAGATCTTTCTTAGTCATAAACCTACCTTCATTATTCTCTTTTGTCTGTTCTTCATCTTTTTTCTTTATTCTTATTTTACTTCTAGTTGCTTTCCTCTTTCGAACCTTGGCCCCCATAAAGTTGCTGCTAGCTCAAGTTCTAGGTGGTTTGTAGGGTGGAAATAGTGAAATATTGATTTGGGGAGGAATATATTTTTATTATTGATTGATGCAGTTATGTTTGCATTCTTCCAACTTAACTATTTGTATGCTCCCATACTGCATTAAAGATTGAGAGGGGCTTGTTTACATTTTCCTTTATATCTAATCTATGTGTAGTTTTCATTTTCCTCCTGTCTTGCAATAATATTTTAAATGTAATTAGGTATTGCAGTTTCTTTGTGGGTTTGCTTTGTTTGTTCAGTTCTTGTGTTATTAAACACTATGGTTAGCAGTTCCTGTGTTCTACAGATTTTCATTTCTATAGAATAGTAATGTTCACACAAGTGGTGATATGCAAAGTTAAGGCACATCACTGAGGGGAATTTTGCCGACTCCATAATACACCGCTAAAAGGCTTTATTCCACATCATAGCAGATTGTTGCCAAGGCCTGTAAAAAGAATTTTCCTCTTTTGTCCCCACTATCTTCCCCTTCTAAAAAGCCTTATAAATTAAGAACTTGCCTCATGTAAGCTGGTGAGGTCATTCTGGGACACTTAAAATTCTTTAGAAGCTGGGATTTTTCAAAATTTCATAGTTGAAATTAATCCCATATAGTGGAAAAAAGTCTCCAAATGGAAGATCTGATCCCACTTGGAAAGCTGAGAAGGTACTTAAGAGTAAACAAGAATCCTCATGTTATTTCTGCTTTGACTTTTGATCTCCCACCGATCTGAACAATTCCTAACTTTTGTTGCTTTCTATTTTATTTTGAAATTAAAATTGAAAATTG
Organism: Brachypteracias leptosomus; assembly: GCA_013401335.1. Lineage (NCBI taxonomy): Eukaryota > Metazoa > Chordata > Aves > Coraciiformes > Brachypteraciidae > Brachypteracias > Brachypteracias leptosomus. The sequence continues at coordinate 80,615 of VYZX01018844.1, read as the reverse complement.
GGAAATTGATTAATCATAAGAAATTATTTCTTATGAAGTTGATTAAATTTAGTAAATTCTTGGTAAACAGAACTGGATGTCTGCGTGAATTTTTTTAATTATAGATGCAGGTTATTTGGCCATGGTTTGTGTTTTGCCTTTCCCTGAGAATGGTCATTTAATAATTTGTGATGACAGCAACAGGCTGAAAATTCAGGGTAAGGCAAGGAGAAGTACTTAATTGCCCAAAGGTGGATGAAGAAAAGCTTTGTTACTAAGTCAAATAGTAAAATGAAAGTAAACATAGAAATGCTTATGAAAATGTGTATATGCATGCATGTTTTTAAACACCAATATCAGTAAAAAGCTGATGTGAGCATTAATGCTTTCTGAAGGTACTTGTGCTCAGTCTTCCACATGGTTGTTCTTGTAGAGCATCACTTGAGTGTGAATTACAAGAGGTGGTTAAGCTTACTAAAGCTTACCTAAGGTGTTATATTGATTACTTTTTTCTCACAACCCTTCTATCTCAACCTCAGTCTAATTTTTCCACAGCTCTTGAATAGGTGTTCGTNCTCAGCCAGACCCACTACAGTGTTGTTTCCATATTTCCTTTCTGCTACTTCTTGGATTTTACTTGTAAAAATAACTGGGTAGAAGAAAGAGAATAGTCTTAAGTTACGAAGTGTGACTGATAAACTAAAGGAGTGGGTATTAGTGGACAATAAGTAGCTCTTACCTATTCTTCACCTTTAGAATGCTAATAAATAATTAAAATTACCAAAAAAGTGTATTTAGTCCATATTCTTATAGAAGAAATAAGAGAATAACTGAGTAATACTGTTCTGCTTGTTTGGTGCAGACTTAATGGAAATTAGATAATTTGAATATTGGTTTAAAAGTAATGTATAAACATTTTTCATCAGGTGCCAGGACTTTTTGAACAGGAGTCTGATTGGCAGAATTAAATGTAGTTTATGCTTTAATAGCCACACAGCTGTTCTAAATCTGTTTTTGCTAACTGATATTTCTTGTTGAATTCTTGTTTGCAGAACTAGAGACTCGTTTTTATAGGAGTCCTTTAGACAATAAGGAAGTCCAGTTTTGGGGAAAGGAGGGAAATGACAATTAAGAGTAGCCAATCTATTGCCAGGTCATAAATGGACAGCTGGAGGTGTTTGTTTACTGTTCCCTTTCTTGTTCATGATGGTGGTGTCAGATTCTTCGGCAGCTGTCCTTCTGCAGTCCCATTCTGTAACGCTTGATCAGTGTGACAGCATATTAATGAAAATATCAGGAGCAGTATCATATTGTATACCCATCACATGTTTTGCAAAAAAAGTTACAGCTATTTACTGTAACTTCTATGAAAACATTTGTTTGAAAAACATCTTATCCTACGTGGTCCTTTTATCAATTTAACCATCATGCTTCGTTTGAGTCTCTCTCTTATAGATTTAAGGTCAGCACAGTGTATTAAAGTCAGATTATTTACTACTTCTTGTTTGTTTGTTTATTTTTTTAAAATTTGACTTGAACAGGATGCTTTCTGCTGTCTGAAAAGTAATGTTGATGGGAAGAGTGGTGATAGATCATTTAAACATGTTTCTCTTTGCTTTAGGGAGGTATATCATACAAAACGGATGCAGCATGTCATCACTGTAAAATGGACTTCAGATAACAAATATATTCTCTGTGGCTCAGATGAGATGAATATTCGTCTGTGGAAAGCTAATGCTTCTGAAAAACTGGGAGTGGTAAGAGTTGCATTTTGCTTTTTGTTATCATGAGACAAGATGTTTGGGGGTTTTTTTTGTTGCAACTGGTTAGCCTATTCAGCTTCAAAAAACTGATTTCTAAAGGGAAAACATAGTTTGACGTTTGTATTTAATTTGAAAACCGAGCAGTATAGCTCATTGCATTCACTGCAGCTTATAATAGTAAAAGTATTACTACACAAGGTGACCTTTTTTGTCTTGTTTAATGTTAGGTACAGCTCATTATTATTGTTAAACTAGATTAGAGTTTGTGGGTGCTACAGGTGAGCATTCATCCCCTTGCACTAGAGAAGAAGCAGTAAATTCTCTTTTCCCTACATAAGTCATTCTGATGAAGCTTAGGGTTACTACTTTTAAAAATTTTGACTGGCCTGTGACTGGTTCATGTGCAGTTCATACCATGACAAGCATATGCATTGTACATAGGCCATTTGCACTGATGCATAACTGAGATTGTCATTAACCTATAGAACTCTCAGATATCAAGTGGTCAAACTAGTATCGTATCTGAAATCCATATAATTCAAGGTAAATCAGTTCGGTTGAAGTGTTCCTTGTAGGAACAGATGTCTAATTAGATACATGTCTTTTCAGATGCACTTGTTAAAATGTTTGTGTAGACAAAGCCAAAATGTTATATGCAAGTGCTAACTGTAATAGATTTACATGCATAGTAGTATTAAAGTATTGAATGACTTTGGAGAATGAATCTGACACTTTGTCCACTGGGATTAATCCTTTATGTAGCTTTATATTGTTGTGGTATTTTGAAGGTGCTTACATTGCTTTTTCTGAGCCCATTGGCATAGCTGTCAAATAATGGTTGGGGGAATTTCTACTTGATCATGTGGAAGACTGGGGGGAAGGGAAGCTGTAATTCAGGGAAGAATATTGTACAGTTATTGGGGATGGATCTATTGCATAGTTATGTCTGGAACTGCTTGTGGTTACCTGAACCACCTGAAGTTAGAGTGTCTGTGTAGGAGTGAAGTGGAGCAGAGCTGGGAGAGGTGGCAGGTGAACAGGCATGGTAGGAGTACTTAGGGCTACAATGTAGAATGGGATAATACATGGGCTGTTGTGCACTGAAGTACTGGATATGGAGTAGCTCAGCTAAATCAACATATCTGTCTTTAGCTGTGGCCCAATATAGGTATTTGGAAGTCCAATTACTTTTCTCATCTTTGCTTTAGAGCTATAAATGAAGAAACCCCACAACTTTGTAGCCTGTACAGTATATAGGGTGACAAACTACTATTTAAGTTTAATTTCTTTAATGGAATAACTTCTTTTGTTGAGGATGCTATTTGTTTTTCCTGTTCTGCATTGATTATTAGAATTTTTCACATGTAGTGTGCCAGTCAAGCATTTAAATACCAGTCCCATACTTGCTAATTCCAAGAACTTCACAAAGCTCATTATAGACTTGACTTTTTGATTTAACATTTTTTGTTGAATTTACTTGTACAGTGTAGTGTTGGGCAGAAATATTACCTGTTTTCCTGTTGAGATATCCATATGCTCATGACAATGCCCTTTTTACCCAGTTTTACAGTTTTAACTGAAATTTGCTCTCTTTATTCACTGTATTCTTAGTGAGAGCATACTGTCTATATATGGGATGTTCTATAACAGAATTGTCTGGTATGTTTGACGTGCATCTTTAATCTGTGCCATTTTGTGTAAAGGACAAGTGGGTAAAAAGAATGTTGAAAACACCATTTTCATGTAGAATGATTCTTGAGATCTTCAGATGTGAACAGGAAATTCACTCTATTGACTCCTAGATGGCATTGGCTCCTTTTCTTCTGAAAGAGTAAGGATACTTGGCTCTGGGAAGTAATAGGCTCCTGCATTGTAGAAGTATTATGTACCAAAAGGACAACTTAGCTATTAAGTATTCAAAATGTAGAGTGGTAAAATACATTCTGTTTTTTTTCTGTAGTGTTTACATCAGTGAAAACTGGCCATGAATGGGCCTAAAAAGGCACTACCAGTTATGACTATTTGGTATCAGATATGGTCTGCACGTTAATGCTCTAATGTTCTTTGACCTCACAGTGAATCCAGTGTAAAATAGCCTGCCCTTTCTTTTTGGTTTATAAGTACAGTGTTGCTGCTTGACATGCCTCTTGGAGGCTGCGTGTGCCATTTCAGTTCTGCTGTTATGGGATCATGCAAATACAGCTTTTGTAGCATGCACATGTTTAAGGGTTTGTAAGCATTTCTGTCAAAGCTCTTTCACTCTCAGCTCCCAACAGGTCTAAGTCAACAGCTATCTAAAACACACAGGTCAAGTGGCATGTGGGGCTTTTTGTTTGATTTTGTTCGTTGGTTGTTTGGTTGCTTTTGGGTTGTTGGTTTTTTTTTTCCTCTCAGAAATGGAAGCCATCCCATCATTTAGAATACAAAACTTGTCATTCTGTCTTAAAAAAACCCAAACAACCATCTTAACAGACATCTTAAGAAAGCAAGATTTAGAAATACATGCAGGGGATGTAGTGAATTATGTAGAAAAACTGCTCTCAGTTCACATGGATGACACTAATGAATTTGTAAAGAATTATGTTATAGCAAGAAGAGATGTTTCACATCCCCATATTTTATGTGGAAATGTGTTCAAGCATGTTGCTGTTGAAGGTTTGAATTTAGCGAGACACAGAATTTAGATATTAAATTAGTAACTATCTGAAGCTGCTATAGTTGTAGTTGTTACAATTCTTTTTTTTACTTTTTTGGGGTTTTTTTAGAAGTATTATGAAATTGTCTTTTTCAGATGTTTAGAGAGTAATTGTTGCATGATAGGATTGAAAAGGGGAATTTTTATGGCTTATGTTCTTGGATATACCTTGGAAACGTTGCTTGGTTTCAGGCAACTCTGCCAATCCTCATTCAATCCAACCCAGCAGTTCCTGTGATTCTTAACATTGCAACTGTTAACGGCTTTTTATCAGGTCCCACTGTTTTTCCTGCTGTTCCACTGTACCTGCTCCTTATTCTTTAGCGGATTGGTGTTCTTATCTTCATAGACATATGCTTGCTCATTTTGTAAATGTCCAGTTCTTCCATAGTCTGTGGCTATTTTTTTAACATTTTGAATATTCAAAGCTGAACATTAAGTAATTCTGTCGGAAGTGTCAGAATGTCTTAAATGCTTAGTTGCTTGTTCTGCTATTTTTCCTTGCTGAGAAGGTTTGATTGAATGACTCATCCAAAGGTCACTGTATTTCTGATATAATACTAACATCTTGTAATACATTGTATTTTAAGATGGATATTTTGGGGGTGGGGGTGGAAGGAAACCAGCATCCTGAAAGAGAAAGAAAAATGGTAATCAAATTTCTTTTTTTTTTTTTCCTGTGGTGAGTACTTAGTCTTACTTGCTTTTAGCATTGCTGGGTTCCAAGCAAGTTATAGTGAGTATATAGTACTTAGGTTGTGACTGATGAACATTTATCCAGTTGGAAAGTTGTACTTTCTGAACTGTGGCTACCCTAGCAGTCATCAGTTCTGACATGCATGTTTCTTTTTGGTTTTAATGTATTTGGCATCGCACTCATTATTCAAAATCAGTGAAACATTAAGAAGAAAAGTCTCTGGAGGAGCCAGAGGCATGCTGTGTCTCCACTCCACTGGCAATTAAGTCTGTGTGGGTTTACATAGGGGTAACAAAATCCAAATCTCTTTGTTGGAGCTACTGTGGAAGTTGCTTTAAAATAATTTGCAACATTTAGATTTTTTTAAAATAAAAATTGATAAAATAATTACTATATAGAACTTAACAGGTATTACTTTAAAGCAATAAACATCTGGCTCTGCATGTCCAGAAGCAAAAATTGCAATTAAACAAGACTTTCAAGATACTCCAGATTGTGCAAATATGGTACCTAAAATATGACATTCTAAGTATGTTTGAGGCTTTTATACCTGTACTCTTGGAGAGGTCTGGGATTTCTGAAAAGATAAATGACACTGGCTTTTGAAGGAAAAGAGGAAAATAGAGCCTTATCTGAGTCAAAAGGCTTGAAAAGCACCAGTAATACAGTAGGTGTCGGTTAATAGGATAGAATTAACCTAATTAATATGAAGAAAGGGATAGATGGAGATTTTTCAATTGTAGTGAAAGGAATGAGCCATCAGTTAGCTTGAAAAAGCTGTATTGTACTTCAGTCTATTGACACACAATAAGAAAATCTACATGTGCAGTTTACAGAGTGTAAATGCTTAGTAACATCACCTCTGTAAGTACAAGCTGCAAAATCTGCCTCTGTTACGTTTCCAGAGCAGGTAGGAATTGGAACAGAACGCTGGACAACTGAAGACTAAAACCTTCTGCCTGGGAATGGTTTGTATTTCAGTAAGCGTAAAATGAGTGCGAGCAGTGAGTGTGACAGCAGCGGAGCAGAGGTTTGCTGCTTTCTTACAAGATGCAGAAATAACAGCTTTTGAGTGGGGACTGAAAAAGGAGAAAGTGCAGTTACAAGTCTTGGTTTTGATCTAGCAAAGCGCGTTAGCAGGAGCGCATCAAAACTGTCTAAGTAATTGTATATCCCTTCAGTCTGCCTCTGGCGTGCGGTTCCCTTCTGTGAGATAAGGCTGATAGCAAGCAGACCCACATATTGTGTGACATAGCATTCTTTTTCATAGGGATTTGGGTTTGTGATTCAATGCACGTGTAACTTCAACCCCTTAGCTATGATTTTGTGATCTTAAGATCTACATTACCTTTCTTTTTTTTTCTTATCCATTTAAAGAAGCCATAAATTTTCAGTCCAAGGAAGCAATGAGTAATAAACTTTATGGCAATAAATTTAGAAAGGTATTTTCATCAGAACAATGAAAAAAAATTAAAGACAAGATATCCCAGTAGTTTTCTAAACCATATATTTGCATTCTAAAAATATGTGGCATTTGTGCAATAATATAGCCTGTCTGCCCAGGGCAACCTGGACAGGATAGATAAACAGCCTTTTCATATTCTCATGCTGAATTAGAGGAGTCTTTAAGAGTGTGGAGTTTTAAGTACTGCACAGTACAAATACAACCCTCTTTAAAAGGAAAATTTTTTAAAGGTGATTTTAACTCTTCAATCAGGGCTTGAAAAAATGCTTACCTTCCTTCTGCTTAGATAGGAAAAATAACCAGCAAAAATAATCCAGAGAGAGAAGAGAGGCATAGGCAGTTTACTCAAGGGCACATTTTCCTATTGCTGACAACTTGGTTGCATTTTAGAGTTCTCCCCCACCCCCCTCATTTTTTTTTCATTCTAGGTATTTGCTGTGTAGTACTGCTGTGGTAATGGCCCAAAGCAGCTGTCCTTCTGCCACATAATTTCTGTTTCCCTCACACAGGACATTGAGCTTTCCCTTTTGGAATGTATGAGAAAAGGGTTATATGTCATCTTTGAACATGTCTTCCACTCATGATGTCATATAAATCCTAATTTATTATACTGTAGAGTGTTCTAGTCCCTATTAACAAAATCCCTAATCCTGCTAAATTATGCTGGGTTTACAGGATTTTCTCTATCTTAAAACAGAATGGGAAGTAATATTGTTCTCTTCAGCTGTTTACACTGACCTTTGTAAAATGACTTGCAAGAGAGAGGTTGGAATTCAGTGCATTATTGCAGTTTGCCTTCTTAGCTTTCTGTCAGAAATAGACAGAACTTGTCATTACTGCAAGACTTTGTTTTACCATGATGCAGATGAGGTTGCAGTTAGCACAGCCTAGTATATGGGGCATTGGCATTCAGTGAGTGGATGGAAGTCACCAGCTACATGCCTTTCTATAAACGAGATTACACATAAAAATGGAATCAGACGCAAACATAGCCACCTTTTAATCTATATTCATTTTTAAAATAAGATATTCTGGATGTATCTTTAATTTACAGATTCACCTCTTGTCCGTAGAATCAGCAAGGTTATACTAAATTGGCAGCAATTTGCTCTTTTTAAATTAAAGGAAAATTATTGAATTTAATTAAAATAAAAGCTCTTTAAGTTCAATTATGTTGGCAGTTTTCTGCAGAGTGTTAACACCTGGGATTTACTGAGAGTGAACCAACTATTCAGGCTGTCTCACTAGAAGAAATTTCAGTAAAGTGTCAGGGGGGGTTAGTTTTAGTGGGTTAATATTGTAAAATTTACTCACTTGCAATTTGAGAGGTCATGGTAGTGTGTGTGTAAAGCAGAAGGGTTTGGTTCTTACAAATAAGAGGGCGTGGAGAAACAGAGGTTAAGAGCATGGTGTATCTCTGATGTTTTTCTGGGTGATGAGCAACTGCCTCTGGTACCTGGTTTCTTTATTGTCCCAAAGGAGAAACTCTTTTGCCATATTTTTTATTAATACTTGTTTTCAGACCATTAATGGTGTTTCGGACCAAAATTATCTGAGTATGATACTCCATTTTTCAGAATTCATTAAGTATTCTAACAGAAGTCACTTCTAAAAGTGACCTCCAGAGTGGAGAAGAAATAACCAATTGCTGATTTCAAAAGGGGAAAAAAAAAAGCACATTTCATAACAACGGAGGTGGAATTTCCAAATTTTTGTGTAATAAAGTTGTTGGTTTTGTTACTGCTTTTTTGGTTTTGTTACTGTCTGAAACTCAGGTTCTGGGTTTTTTTCTTGAGAAAGTAAGAAGTTAGTGAAACTGAGTCATTGCAAAGCTGAATAAATAGAATTTGTCTGAACTATTGTTTTGCTTTTAGTATTTTAGGTGCAGATAGTAGTGGATGAAACATGGGAGGCAAAGGACTTGTGCCACTTCTTGTTTAAAAAATAAAGGATTTTAAGATGTCTGAAATATTGGTGTTATAAAGTGTATTTTGGACAGGAGGGTAGGAATGGTAGGATTATCCTCTGTTAATACTTAACAGATTTTTCTGTTTATATGAAAGCTCACTAGACTGAAATGCAGCTGAAATTCCCAGAGATCTGATCAAATCCAAAATACATAGAGACTGATACTCCTTACGAAGTGGTGCATGCTTTAAACACAGACATAGCACAGACAGATCTTTTCCTTTTGATAAACAAGCGTTAGGACCAAAGGAAACATAAGTTGCAAAATGAAATTCTTCTGTAGGTTAGCTGTCAGGAAAAGGCATTTCTCACTTTCAATGTTGTTAATGGTGGCTCAGACATAATTTTAAATATGGATAAAATTAAAGTCTTTTGTGGTTATCCTAGCTCACCTATATTCATGTACTTGTGATGCTAAGATACTTTTAGCTGCGATGAAAATTGGAATTCCCTGTGTGCCATATAGTCAAGCTAATACTTGAAATCTGATACATGTGCTGTGTCTCCTAATGGATCAAGGCACTGGGTGAGAGTTAGGCCACCTAAAGAGCTGTCTGTAGAGCTGTTCATGAAGACAACTCATTTATAACATTTGTACTTACACTAGCTAGTAATTAAAATGCCTGCAAGTCTTTTTTTTAAAGCAATAGTTGATCAGCAGAGGTTAAGAAAGCAGGCAGATTCTGATCAAAGAGGTTTTATTGTCAGCTATTTCTACTCTCTCTTCTTTCTCAACAGCACATTGAAATCTGATTTTCGGAGAGTAAATTCAGTTACTTCATTGAATTTTGAAACTGTGATATGTTTTGTGTTTGATCATTGGGCTATTGTTAAAATTGTAGGTTTTTAATACTTACCCACCCTAATTCTGAAGGTCCTGTGATTATAGCTATTTGCTAGAAGGAAGCCATTTGACTTAAAATCTTGGTGTGTAGAGAAGATCGTGACAGTTAAATCCCTGTTCTTTTATAACATGCTTGTCTGTGTGTTTTTCCTGTAGCTTGCACCACGAGAGAAGGCAGCTATGAATTACAATCAGAAGCTGAAGGAGAAGTTCCAGTATCACCCGCAGATCAGGCGCATAGCTCGGCACCGTCACTTGCCTAAAAGTATATTTTGCCAAATCAAGGAGCAACGTATCATGAGAGAAGCTCGTCGACGAAAGTATGTCTTCCTCCTCTGGCTTTTTCTCTTGATCTTAAAAAAATGCATTGCTGTAGTGCTGCAGCAGCAATGTAGGGGAGTGATAGGGCTGCAGTGTGTGGGAGGAACAAGTATGAGCTACTTTTAACATCTGAATAAGCGGTTGTGTACTACTGGATTGAGTAAAGTTTGATTATAAGGAAAATGCAGACAAGTGACAGTATCAATGAGCATTGGCTGCTTCCTAAAAGTACACTGAAGAAACGGGAGCAAATACTGTGTTGGAAGGAGCCACAATGCTCTGTTAAGCATGACATGGTGCAACGTTGCAATGGAAACAGCATGGGCTGGTTTGGGGTTTTTTTTGGTTTGTTTGTTTCGTCGGGGTTTGTTTTGGTTTTTTGTGTGTGTGTTTGGTTTGTTATTCTTTTTTTTTTTTAAATGCCAGACTTCAGGATGAGTTTTCTGTCAGCTGGGTCGTTGCCATATTGGAATTTCTAGGAGCAGAAGGTGTCTTTCTTTGTAAACATTAAATTAACAGTAGAACCAAGAAGTGGTGGGTTTTAGTTATTTTTCTCATCTGAAAGACTCTACAGGCTTGAGCAGCAAATCCTGTTGACATGAAAACTAAGTAAGCTGAGCTCCCAAGAAAAGGCTTGATTTAAAATTTTTCTAAATTATCCAATTTTAAAGTTATTTTCAAAAGGGACAGTCCTTGTTCTCAAAGGAGGAAGTATGTGGCTTTTGATTAATACAAGCAGACCAATTTTTTTTTTTTTTAATGGTAGGATATCTCCATTAGTATCTTAAGGAGGAAGCTAGTATTTATTAAATCTTTGTACTGACTACTGAACTTAATTTTTCTGATTTCCCCCCACCCCAGGGAACTGAATCGTCGTAAGCACAGCAAACCAGGATCTATGCCAGTCGTGTCAGAGAGGAAGAAACATATCGTGGCAGTAGTGAAATAATTTTCTTAGTGAAATTTTCTCATGTCACAGTGAAAGAAAATACGACTATTGAGTTAATCCACTGTACAAAATTTGATGGACATTGGTAAGACAGTGTATGGCTCCAGAATCATGGCTTTTCTTCCAAATACACACATGGCTCTGATTTCTGAAGAAGTCATCTGCTTTAGATAGTCATAAGAATTGTCCCTGTAATCTCTTACTGCCATTTGCCTGTCTGATGTTACTGGTCCACTGCTATGTACTGCAGGTGGAATTTGACCCTTTTGATCAAAGCAGATAAGTTGCTAGTTGCTGGAGGATATCTCTAGTTCCAATCCTATTCCTTAGTATCATTACTACAAAAGAAGGATGAAATAGATTCAGATTTGTCAGAGGCAAAAAAACTGTTTCATACAGAGTTATAAAATCAGTTGTCCTTGTGCTGGTTGGTTTTTAAACAAATCTAATAAAGAAAACAAGTGATCTTAAGGCAATGGACTAGATCTTGATTATTCCAGCTGACAAATACACTGTGTATACTTCTTACAGTAAAATGTATTATTTTTCTTCTCTTCAAAAGAATACTGATGAGTACTCAGACATCTGTGGACATATTTATAATTTTGTTCTGTCGTCTTAACTATTGTTACATAACTTGACATAACTTCAGACTGAAGTTGCTAATACTGACAGTTGAATAAATACCTCTTCTCTTTAGCTTATTTAAAACTTTTAAAATCTGGATGAAAGATGACATAAATTGTATAAAACACAGAAATTTCACAGATGAGATTTATTATAAGCCTTCTATTTTAAGTTTATATTAAAAAAAGAATAAAAGCTTCACATGTCACAAGGTACCTGTAGCCCCGCGTTCTTTTACTGTCTGTCTGGGAAATGCTCTACTTCTCTTCCAGTGGGACAAACTTAGCTTTTTACTGAAGATCCTAGGGTGACTAGAAAACTACTGGAATTCAGCTAGGCCTAGGCTGAAGGCTTCCTTGCAGAAATAAGATCTATAATAACCATAAGTGTTGCTTAATATCTTCTGTACAAAAGAATTTTTTTAAGCCTTTGCGCTACTGTGCTGGGTGTAACCTCACTCCACCCCACCCTGAGTTTATGCAGAAAAAAATAATTATGAACCCAATTAGAATAAACTTTATAGTTTAGCTTTTTTTTTTTTTTTAAATCTGGGAATTGAGCACTTTTGAGCACTTGCCTTCATGTAGCATCTTATTTAATGTATCTACTGACACTAACATCCGTATGCATTTCTATTTCTTACTCTTTCACTTGTCTCTTCCAGCACTCTTTGGGCAAGATTCCTGGATCATCATGGCAAAATTATGGCTGTTTGGTGATAAGAGGCCATAATGTATCTTTTACTCTCTGGATCGCTTACCTTATGGGGTGATGCAGGAAGAGAAGCAGATCTGAAGAGCTATAAGTAGATGAGAAGCAGTGGAACAGATCAGGGAATAGAGTGATGCTGGCTGTGTGCCTGTTGTACTAATACAGCATGCTCTGCGCCAAATACCGTTTATTTCCTTCCTGAAACACAGAGAAAATTGAGGCAGAATGCACAGTCCAGAGTATGGCTTGTGACACAGCTGTAGTCAAGTCTTGCACAATTTGCAAAACCAGACTAATCTTCTGGAATGTGATTAAAAATTTTCAGCCTTGTCAGTTTAGCTTGAGTTGATGTAGTTGGTTGTTGATTTGTTGAGTCATGATAACCTCTGGTGGGAACAAGCCCTGCCGCTTGGAATTTATTAGCTTTGGTGCAGAACTCTGAAAGTAACAAGAGAGCTTTCAGTTCTGAAGTTAGTTTGGTTACAGTGTGGTATTGGTGTGGAGCATGAGCCAGGCCCAAGGCATCTCTCTGTTTTGGGGCACTATTGCTTTCAGACAGGCTTCCAAGTGGAGCAACTCAAATGATTGGGGTTTGCTAAATATGTTGCTAGAGAGTTTGTAACAACATGCTGAAAAATGGAATTTTTAAACTTAGGAGAGTACTTGGAGGATTGTGTATTTGGATATTAATTCCTTTTTCAAATTCAATGCATGTGGTCTTGTACAGAGATCCTAGTCTTGTCAAAGTCCTGCTATGACTTCTAGAAACATGTTAGTTATAAAACCAGCATAGTTGTGGGCTGGGGCTTTCTGGAGGAAGGCTGTCTTTTAGAATTTTGCAGGTGGTATTTGCACTCTTGTCTATTCAGAGGATCTCTGGCTATGAATTTGTACACTGTTAGGCTAGCTGCTGTTGATTTGTCCCTTTTGGAAACCCATACAGTTGGTCTCCAATGCTTCTTGTGGCCATCCACCAAAAATATGTAATGCAACAATACCCAGAGTAGGGATCTTAAGCTTATTTAAATACAGTAGCTGCCAAGTGCCTCTGTTTGCAAGAAGTGCTCATACAAGTCTGTCACAGGTGTCACTAGGACACACAGGCCATCAATGAAATGGTTTAGAAATCACATTAAAGGACCTGGAGCTCTTAAGATTTTTGGGTTTTTTTATTATTTGGTGATTACACTCCCCACAGTGATTTGAGAGGTGTAATCACCTTAAGGAAGTTACCTAGATTTATCAAAACCATTATATGCAAAAATAATATGGACACATACATCTGCATGTATGTGTACCCAAGTTTATGTGAAGCTAAGGATTTTATTCTACATACAACACTAAAAATACAAGGAAACTGTTAATGATTGCCTTCAAAATTTTAGTGTGGTTGATTGATCGATGGGGTGGGGAGGAAGGGAAGGAAAGGAAAAAAGGGAGATGATGGACTATATTTTCCAAACCAAATGTAGTGCCTAAATGCCTGCTGATTACAAAAAGATAACTTTTGAATATATTCTTACTTTGGGAAGATACTAAATGCTGTTTTGAAAGAGAAATAACTTCTTTGATACAGAAGTATTTAAATAAGTATTTATTTGTAGCCCTGGTGAATTTTAGCTGTTTCATGATAAAGCATCTATGAAGTCATTAACATTTTATTCCTATTTTATCACAGCCAGGCTTCATAATGATACAGATACTTGAATAAAATAATTTTTTACTCAGGTTTCTGAGGTGTGTTTCAAAATAGATAAAAAAACAGGAGTGTTTTTTGCCACTGTCCATGTGAGTATTCTTCACTTTGTTCACGGTAGCCAAATGCCCTGGCTTTTGGAACTGAGGGTATTTTTCCCCACCTGAGCCGAAGGATCCCAGGCTGCTGTGGTTCTCTGTCCTCAAGCCCATAACAATACCCGTGTGCAGACCTACACCCAATGTGCACCTACACACAATACACTAAACATGTGGCCAGCCACAAATAACCAGAGGGAGCAGTGCCTTTACTGGCACCTGTGTAAACATGGGCTGCATGGGGGTACTGCAGCTCCACCCTCTTCCTGCTTTCTAGCTGACCAGGTTTGAAGTTCACCCCTGGGGTGTACATACACCAGCTGTATTGGTCTCTGGTAGCTGCTGTGAGACAGTCCCTGCAGTGGCTGCCTTCCAGCAGTGACTGCCTTCCAGTCCATCTCTCCCAGTTGCTGGCTCCTAGGCTCTCAAGTCCCTCAGACGTGTCATCCTGCTCCAGTGGCTCATATTTATTCCTACTGTCCCACTCATGGGCTAGGCCCACTTGGAGTCTGCTAGCATTGGCGTGTACACATACACAAGACCAGTTAGAAATAGGGTGTAATAAGAATACCAGATGAGGTGCAAGGCTCGTGCTGAAGTGTAATCGGTAAGCTGTCTGCATGGGACTGGCCACCTTCATCCTCTTTGTCCTTATTCTTCTCATTCTTGTTTCTCTCCGGTTTACCTTAGTCCAACCTTTTACACAAGTCTGGTGATTCCTTTAAACATTCCATAGTAAGTTTTGCCTGTTGCTTAAAAAAATGCCATAATAAATTTTACATAGTCCCCAAGTTCTCTCTGTTCCATCTTTAAATTCTCATCCCCCTGTATCCTGTAGGAAGTCATGCCCCTTTAGGTAATCCCTCAGTTTACATGTCTTTCTAGGGAGTTTTCTACACTTGTTTTAGTGGGTTTTGCACCAGAAACAATCATGTGAATAATTGTTCAATTGTTTTAGGACTAGTGAGTCAGTTTGCTCAGTTTTCACTAATAGTTCTGATCCTTGCCATGGCTTTGTGTTTAATTTGATTAGCTTTTAGTCGGATAACTTAACATGCTTGGTTATACAAACATAGCTCTGCAGGGCTTTCTGATGCTAGACCAAGAATGTGGTGGTGGAATAGAATTCATCTTCCTTAACCTTAGATGTCTGCAGTACAGGCAGGGTGACCACCTTTGTGTACCTGATCTTTGTTCTATACTCAGTGGAGATAGTTATTTTAAAGAACATTTCTCCCATACTTCAGACATTTTTATTATGATTTAAAAGTTTGTTTTATTTTATAATTATCATTATGATACAAAAGGCAGCTAGTTAATTTGTGAATATCTGTCTAGATTTGTACAGAATACGGGTTTAAGATTAGGTTTAAGATGAGCAAAATCGGCAACAAGTGAACGCCCCTCTTTAAGTTCTTGTCTGCTATTTGGTATTGCAAAAATCTAAAAACACTTGAAGGGAGATCAGTGAGGTTCTGTAACCGATGACAAAGACATTTCTGTGGATAGTTTGTGGGAAACTTGAAGAGCTCAGTGTTATGCTGGAGAAAGATGGAAATGGTTTTGAAGAAGAGGGACTTTAATTAGAAAGAAAAGACTGTGATGTGTTCACCTAGGACCTCTGGGGCTTTAAAATTCTAAGGCAAAATCAAAGATCGTAATTCAAATACCACCAAATAAACTACTGAAAGTGTCATTCTTTACTGTATTAAATGAAAAAAATATGTACTTCTCTGAGTTGAAGAACATGTTCTTTATACACAGTTTGAAACAAATTTAAGGACTTATTTTCAAAGTTGATTGCCAATTACTTTTATACTGACTTTAATCAGAGCTGCTGTTTTTCAGTGCCTTGGATGTTTGATCTGGGATTTCTCGACTTTAGGATATGAAGTGGAAGATTTTGGTTTTTGAAGTTTTTCTTCAATAAATGTTAGTATACTTAGTGATTTCATTTTGTCCAAGTCTGGAGCAGTTTTGGTAGATGCAAACAATGTGTTCTCAGTGGGTAGATGGATATGATCAGGAGTTTATAGCATGTTGCATCATGTTTTCTACTTTTAGGGCTTGTGTGGGCAAGATCTTTCAGCAGACAAATGAGCATTGCTGATTATTAAGAAGATAAATTGATGGAGATGGTATTTTGACCATCATTGTGAAATGTGATTAAAAAACACACTATGATAGAAACCCACAGATTTAATATAGATTTAGTAGACATGCAGCACTCATATATTTATTACAAGACTGACATCCAAGCCTCTAACCTTGTTCAAGCAGAGTGGAATTGTTTGAAGATGCTCTTCTAAGAGCTTTATAGTAGAATAAAACATTTTTTCCAGCAATCTCAAAAATACCATTAATTTAAAAAACAGCATATAAAAGTTGTCATGGATAAGGTAGAAGTGAACTGTGGGAGGTAGCAAAGCATAGGGTGTTACATCCAGTAAGAAAGGCCATTGCATCAAAGACCTGCGTGAGATGAGTCCACTAGTTCATGAGAGAGCCAACATTTATCAACTGCTGCAGAGTCAGTGCTCCTGCTTTTACTCTCTGGAGCAAACATCCTTGGGTAGCAATGTAGCAGCATTTGATCATTACTCTTCCACTCTGTCCTATAAGGACAGCTGTTTGATGTTTTTCTGCACTTTGAATAATACTTGAGGATTAAATCACTTCTTTATATTTGCAAAATTATTTTGATCAGAGGATTACAGATTTTTCAGCATTACAATTTTCTTTATGGTTTTTGTTCTCTTCACATCCCTGCTTTCTCAAACAGCTCCTCAGAAATTCTTGCTTTCTCTATGGTTATCATTGACTTGGCTGTATCACTTAGCTTTTGTTCACCAGAAAAGAAATGTTTCTTTCTTGAGGTTATTTCTATCGTATAATATTATCTGGTGGAATATTACCCTGCATCCCTCAAAAATGAGTATCATTAAGCTCTGGAAGACCTACAGTTGCTTTAATAATTTGCAGATGCCTGTGAACCTATCCTATGATGTGCATAGTGTTTGGGATTTATTAGGGGAAAGGGAATCTGGTCTCAAAAATACTCGGAGGATGGGAAGAGAGGAGATCCAAAGGAGAAGGATTATTGCCAGCATATAGGAAGGATTTGCAAACTGGGCAAAGTGGTGAGGTTTGGCATGGCAGGAGTCGGGGGAGCTGCAAGGCACAGATGGAAAAGGAAGGAACATGTCAGCAGTTTTCTCACTCAGTTTGAGTAAAGGCAAGAGGGCAAAATCCATCTCTTGAGCTGTATGAATGTAAGGCAAAATATCTTAAATGCCTATGAGTTTGGTTTGGTTTTTTTGTTGTTGATTTGTTGGGTTTTTTTCCACAAACAGGATAATCCAGCATTTAAGTCTGAAGTCAAAAGATTCATTGGCTCAGCTGGATATCTAAAGGTATCATATTTATAGACCAGCTATTTCAGGAATGAAGCCTGTGTTCTTTTGCATCACTTAAGGCAAAATATAACCTTGGCAAACAAAACCACTGGCAATATTTGCAGTTGCGTCATTCTCAAGTGAGTATTTAACATCAGAAAACATTAGGACGTTCATGATAAGCCACTGTTTTTACATAATCCTGTCAGTTATGGCTGTCCAGTGGCTGCTGTACAATATCTTGAACAGAAAATATTCACTATCGCAAGTTAAAGCAGCATGGAGTAGGTAACTGGATTATGACATTGATGTCAAACTGTGGAATAAACTTAGTACAGTAATTGGGTGTCTAAATGTGATTTGAAACTAAGGTTTAATCAGAAAAGGATTTTTATTTTTTTCTCCAGGAATAAAAAGAAAAACAGGAATCTGGCTCAGTGACAGTTCTTTAAACTATAGACAATGTGTAGTAATTTGCTTCAAAAGACAAATACCTTTATGGGTTTTGTGCCTTATTTTGTAGAGTCTTTTATGTGAACTGCCCTAGACAGAGATTTTGACAGCTCTGTACATTGAAGAAATGTCATAGTGAATTTTGGACCAAGTCAAAATTCAATTGAGTAGTCACACTAGTGATGCATTTATGGTGGCAGACACAGAAAAATGTGGCAGAACAGATCAGAACTAAATGCTAAAAAAAAAAGAATCCATTTTAAAAAGTTTTGTTAAAATGTTTAGGAACCAAAAACTTTATTCCCAAGACAGGAAGAGCAGTGTGCAGTGGGACACTAAACTAACCAGTTAAGTCTTTCAGTGAGAGAGATCTGAAGGAAGAAACAGCAGATCAGTCAGGTTCTTATTTTATCTGTCAACCCACTTTTCATATCACCAAAAGCGTAAGAGTTCAGCTGCCTTTGAGCTGTACTATCAGAAGCCAATGCCTTCACAGTTTTCCAAATTTTCTTGCAGAACTGCTGCTTCAGTGAATGCTCTGCTGAAAATGTCCCTCTGGTTTGCTTGGCTTTGGGAATGCTAAAGGTCACGTCTTGGGCCACAATGTAAAGGCGTACTCAGTCCAAGAACGGAGTCTGCTTTATTTCGTGCAGGTACATCTCTCTGAGCAACCAAGGGGAATACCAATGTGGAAAGCAGTTTTCCACCCATTCCTTCCTGACCTGCAGATACATGTTTAATGCATAGCTACAAAAGACTTCCAGCTTGTCATGGAGGGCATTAGATTTCCCTGCTGGAGGCCAGCCATGGAAAAGCAAGGCTTTCCACTTGAGTCATTTACTCACAGATGCAATTATGCAAAAGTTGCTGTTTTAGTAAGAGAGCTAAAAACACTTCTCAAGAGTTCCCTCTTACAGGGCAATCTGAGGTCATGCTGGTTTTCACCACCTTTGTTTTTTGACTTTCTGACTTCAGGACATTTTATTCAATTCTGACAGTTCTTTAGCAGCATGTTTTTTATCAATGTCTCCAGGAGGTAGATACCATCAGTAATGTCCAGACCTACATGTGCGTGACCTGACCACAGAATTTCACTGTCTGGAAGATCTGTTACCTCTGAAATATGATAAATTCAGTATTAACTCCAAACTAACTGGTTAGAGATATTGACCTATCTGCTGTCTTAATGAAAACTGAAACATTTTCTGGATATTGTGGAAAGTCACTGAAAAATTTCAGAGATCTTCCTGAAAGCTTTCTGAAAGTCAGCACAATCTAGGTATGTTTGGTATGTGCCCTGTGTTGCTGGTGTGCATTGGTTGTTCAGTGACTGCACAGCCTGAAAATATGGTCAGCATAAGATCAGGCTGTCAAAAGTAATCTGTTGTTCTTCAAGCACCTGAAGATGCAGTGATGTTGCAAATCCAATTCAGCGTAAGTATGTGGGAGAATTTGCTGGAGAGGACTATGATGCTATGTCAGCTTTACGGTCGCTAAAAGTGTCTTTCAGGTATTTTTTTTTAAGGTTTTTCTTCTATATTCTTCTACAGTAGACTCACTCTCTTGTGCATAGTTCAAGATTCAGGACATCATTTTCTGTTTGGTTTTGCTGTCTTTGGGCAGATCTGATCTGTTTACCCTACACTTTGCCTTCTAGTTCTTAGTTTTTAAGATGGTTTCAGCTTAACGCAAGATGCTCACAGTTATTTTATGATTTAAATTATCAAAATTGATTTTTTCTTTCAAGTGACAGGGCAGTTTCAGTATGCAGTGGAAGTCTCCTCTTAATTTGCTTTTTTTGGATGGTAATAGTATTTCCTCATTTTCTTATTCACAGAATCACAGAATGGTAGAGTGTGGAAGGGACCTCTGGAGATCATCTAGTCTAACCACCCTGCCAAAGCAGGTTCACATAGAGCAGGTTGCACAGGAACATGTCCAAGCAGGTTTTGAAAGTCTCCAGAGTAGGAAACTCCACAACCTCCCTGGGCAGCCTGTTCCAGTGCTCTGTCACCCTCACAGCAAAGAAGTTTTTCCTCATGTTGAGGTGGAACTTTCTGTGCTCCAGTTTGTGCTCATTGCCCCATATTCTATCACTGGGCAACACTGAAAAGAGACTGGCCCCATCCTCTTGACACCCACCCTTTAGATGTTTATAAACATTGATCAGATCCTCTCTCAGTCTTCTCTTCTCCATACTAAACAGGCCCAGGTCTCTCAGACTTTCC
>VYZX01018844.1:47466-58627 GCA_013401335.1 Brachypteracias leptosomus | reverse complement strand
CACAGGTCTTTACATTGTGTCACTCATAATCAGTGCAACTCTTTCTTTCCCTCCAGCTGGGGAACCTGAGTAGTTAATGATTTTATTATTGTTCTTCAATTTGATACAATCTGTTCCTGACCATCTGTACCCACTCATGCTGAGAATATCAATACTGTAATTTTCCATCTCCCTTATAACTTGAGCTGATTTTTCCAGCTTGCAGCATTATGTATGCCAGATTCTTATACATAGCATGGAGTCACTCTGGAGCAGCAGCTACTTCAAGGTTTGTGCTCCTTGCTGAGGCAGGATTGGACTGATGCTTGTTGCACAGATTCATTTGGGACTATCCAATAATTCAAAGAACTGAGATGGAGATTGTCATGGAGACAAAGTGAAGACTTAGCCAATAATATTTTTAAAAAGGAAGGTGGTCATCCTTGCATCCAGCTCCCACGCTTGAAGAATCAAGGGAGAAATTTCTACCTGGCCTCAATCTTTGATGTACCCAGCCTTGGTAGACCTGTCGGGAGCTTACATAATCCTGCCGACGTAACTCTTTGGATCAGATCTCCTAAGCAACCCAACACAGCAAGGTACTAGTTTAAGAAATGGGGAAAAATGTGGGTTTGCCTCCGTGTGNTCCCTTTCATGCCCAGCCATGTCAATGAGGGCATGCTTTTGCTAATGAGATTTTGTAAGAGGTTTTAGAAAGCAGCTTTATATCGTGGTGGCACCTACTACCTTGAACCATGTACCTGCTCCTTTGCTGTTAATTGGTTCCTCNGTGTGTGTGTGCGTGTGTGTGTACTCTACATAATTCTGGCAATTTGTATTCTAGAATGCTCAGAATTAAGCAGGTTAATTTAGCTTTTCCTCTGTTTGTTCATATCTGGTGCTTAGAGGATTTTGAAAATCCTATTCTCAGCCATCAGCTAATTTCATTTACATAGAAAATACTACAACTGTTACATGTTGTCTAGTGGACTATTTTATTGGTTTTTTTGAAATGCTTTTTTCTTCACATAATGTCTTGAAGTAAAATGCTTCTAAATGGTGTGTGATTAGAAATCTGATAAATTAGATCCTTTCAGTATTTAAGTAATCCTTCAGGTCCTGCTGACTTGTGTGTGTGTGTGTGTGTGTGTGTGTGTGTGTGTAATACAGATGCGTAATGGACTATAACAAGTGGTTTCAGTGATGTTATAAACAACAGGAGTGAAGTTCAGATAGTTTATGGTCCAGTTAACAGAAACTCTCAATAGAATTATTTTTCTATAAATCAAAATTTGTCTGTTAATGATTTTCTATATGTGGTTCTGACTCATGAATCTGTGCCCTGTAGAAATTCCTATTCCTTCTTGAGTCATGCGAGTGTTACCTCCTATCACTCCAGATCTTGCTTTCTCCAGTGATTAGCTCTGTTGCACCCTACTCTGTTGTCATGTATTTTTTACTTCATGTAATATCACTGTTTTGGGAGGGGGAGAAGTGTTGATTTTTCTTACTTTTCAAAAATAATGTAGAATTCATTGTACCCAAATTGGAGAAGTACAAGAGGCAATCAGTATATACTTGGTGTAGAAACAAATAGGAAAAAAGTTAATGTAAACACAAGCAGAATAATTTATACTACTTCCTTCATACTACCTTCATCCTGCTTCTGAGGATGAAAGTCTGAAAGCAGCAAAACATCATTGATAAGCACATGTGGGCATCATCAGATAGAGAGACAATATATTCCTCTCTCTGAAAGGTTTTAGTCAGGCAGTGAACAGGTTTACTTTTTCCTCTTTAAACTATTCTGGAAAGAGTAAAGCAAAGCTGAGACATCTGTGTTTATGCTTCTCATCCTATGTAATGATACAGAAAAAAACCCATGACATAAAGCAACAGAGTTAAATAGTTGCTGGATATGAAATCACGGACAGTAACAGTGCAGATTTCAGGGCAATAGGGAATGAATACATGAAAGCCTAAGATGCTACATCAAGTGGACAAAGTCACAGGAGGCTGACTAGAAATGGGAAACAGTTCCTTGTGAGAAAAGCAACATGTCCTCATTGCTTTCAGGCTGAAGGATGACTTCACTGCTCTCTACAGATTCCTGATGAGGGAAAGCAGAGAGGGAGATTCTGAGCTTTTCTTCCTGATACCCCGTGATAGGATGCACATGAATGGTTCAAAGCTGCACCAGTGGAGGTTCAGACTGGACATTAGGAAGCATTTATTTATCAAGAGGGTGGTCAAACACTGGAAGAGGTTTTCTAGAGAGGGTGGTCATTGGCCCAAGCCTGTCAGTTTTTCAGTGGCATTTGGACAATGCCTTTAACAATGTGCTTTAACTTTTGGTCAGTCCTGAATTGCTCAGGCAACTGGACTAGATGGTTGTTGTAGGTTCCTTCCAGCTGAAATGTTCTATTCTGTCTGTCAAAGACATCATTGGTAAGGCTCACAACCTGGAGAATGAAGCCATGGTCTCTATAGTTAGGAAAAGCGAGAGGGGAAAACCCCTAGGTCACTACTGTAAATCATTATTTCCCTGGAGAATACAGGTTTCTGGTTTCATCAAAACTAGGTGACCAGAAAACTAGCCCATTTTTTATACCAATTTGTCAAATGTTGACTTGCCCTACACTCCTCTTGGGGCACAGTGATTTTTACCTAAGTAGCAATGCTTTATTTCAATATAAAACTCATTTTTCTGTACCATTTATGACTGAGTTTTGGACATGAGTATGTTACAGGCTACTCTTTATGGTTTTAGAACTGCTGACAGCTGTTAATGATTTTGAAAATTATGGTGAATGACAAGTGAATACCTATGAAATCCATATTATCACCAACAAAATGCCATGAATTGTAATTGATGGTTTCTTGCTTGCTATTCTCTGAAATAGCTGGCACAGGGAAGAAAAGTGCCTACTCATCAGAACACCTCATATTCAAGACAGAAATACAGGAAAGAATGCACCCAGATAACTAGAGGAATTTATTTGGGTATTTACTGTTAACACCTTGATGAAAAATAAAACATATTATTAATCTGGCCGCTGTTATGGAGAGAAGTACAACAATACTGAGACAAGCATTGTAAGGACAGGATGACATTTGTGAAACAACTATAAACATCTGACCCTCAGCGCAGCTGGATACCTGCTTGCTTTTGCACATTCAACAAGTTTATTGCCCCCGAAATTAACACGTAGAACAAATTCAATCCACTGGGTGGTCGATGCTAGAAAGCTTCAATGCCTGCTCATTTTGCTCTGTGTGAGAGCATGTAAATTTGCTGTGGATCTCTCCCCTGTGCAAAAGTAGAGATGAGGCTGGGAAGTCTTTCTGCAGAAGTGTATCCTGTTTTGAGTTTTGTAGTACATCAACTTTGTAAGTACTAGTCTGAATTGCAGTACAGTGATTAATGAAATACAGGCTAAGCAGCAGTTTCAGCTCAGTGTTGTGTACTTTCTAGGTCTCAGGGTAGTTACTGGTTCTATTCTTCACCTTTCAAACTCATAAACCCCCTGCTTTTGGAATTGTCATCCGCTAATTTTATAATGCATGTAATCCCTTTTATGAGAGACAGGCAGGTTTTAACAGCTGATAGTCTAAGGTATTGTCTCACTAAGAGATTCCTCACACACTGAAAGTGAAATAATTTCCTTTACATTCAAAAGAAAATTCACTACCCTTCCTTTTTTGATATACCTCTTTGAATTGCAATATGAAATGTCAAGAAGTAGCTCATATCTTATTAGCTCTTCCCTTCCATCCCTTCCTTTGCGCAACAATTCTTCATGAAGGATGTTTTTTTTCCTGTCCATTGTGAAAGGAGATGTGTCCAAGCTTCTGCTTCGCCTACCTCACTATCATCAGGAAAAGCTGGAAATAAAAATATAAAGTTATCATCCACTGATGTTTTAAATATCTTTGCTGTCTGTCAGCAATCTTAACATATACTTTGCACATCAATTTGTAAGGTATTGTAGCCTAGGGAAGGTAATAGTTGTACTCAAAGGCTGTATATTTTCTTAGACTAATATTGCTAGTAAAAATAGCCAGCTTTTGTGCACATGAATCCCTTCTCAGAATGTTTTGATTTCCAACTTATTAGGAAATCATTATGAATGTAATTATATTAATGTATCTAGTGAATGAATCTTGTTTTAATCATACTTGTGCTTTTAAGTATGGCAGAATCCTGGTCTGGAGAGCAGAATACAAAGCAGGCATCATTGTGTTACCATGCGTTTGCTGACTCTCGTTTGGCCTAATGCATTTTTCCCCTTAGCGTAGTAAAATGCCAGAGTTGATTAACGTTGATTAATACTGTTCTTCATAAACTTTTCATGGTGCACAGTTTAATTTTATCCAAGGTATGTTAACTAGTATTATGAGGAGCTTTTTCAGGAAAATAGTACTAGGAAGTGTCAAGTAAGTGCTAATGATCTCAATACACAAGACAGAAATTGTTTACTGATTAGACTTTAGCTTTTGTCATTCTAGTGCCTTCTGTCTCTGGAGTATAAAATGAACTATCACAAAATACCGGTTCCTTTCTTCATGTATTGAAGCTAAAATTGTAGTGAAAGACTGCCTGAATAAGAAAAAAATTGCCTGTACCCTTATGCTTTTAAGAGCAGTAAAGCAGTTTAGCAGTGCTACCACTTCTGCTGTTACCTATTATTTGAATTAATTGAACTTCCTGATTAATTTTCTGGTCATTGGGCAGACATGAAACCTAAGTAGGTAGATTTCTAGATAAAAAAATACCATATGCTAAGCTTTAATTATCATCCCTTTCAGGAATGTTTTCATCACCAAAGCTGCTATATTCCAGGTCTGGAGAATTAACCTTTATTGAAAATCCAAACAGCTAAAGCCTGGCTGCCATTGGATTTTGAGGAAAACAAGTAGTTGAACCAGTGTCATCTTTTTCTTGCCAGCAGAGAGGCCACAACTTAAACTGGGTGCAGTGAAAGAAGGACCTCAGTAATGGGCTGGTTTTGCATGGATGGATGTTGCCTTGAGAACTTCCCCCTCGTGTGATACTTTGGGAAAAGTTTAAACAGTTCTCCATCAATGCAGCTCCGCTTCCAAAACCCTCTCTCCTTATTTTTCTCCAAAGATCAATTTAACCCCATCTTATGAATAATGTCTGTGAAAAAATAGTAATCTTCCACTTATTTAGTGTTGCTAACCTTATCTTATTGCTGTCTTCTCATTTTAACCCACTGCATTTACCTGAGTTACCCATTGCATTTTGTCTGTGTCTCTCTGAGCTTTCTGTGGCAACAGGCTGTTGTCTGTGCTATTTTTTTCTATCAATATGTAGGGCACTAGACTCTTCATACATGACTAGACTTTCTAAGCATCAGTGTAAGAATAACAATAATTTGGGATATTATTACTACTTTTAATAAAAAATAATTAATTGAGAGAATCATATGGTAGAGACACCATTTAAAAAAAAAAAGTCAAACAATTTTTGTCATGTATGAAATCAGGAGATTTGGAACTTTCAAGCTGTCACTATAATAGGAATGAATATATTCCTGAGATCTGGTACACGAAGCTCTGTATCAACTCTAAAGGTCAATCTTACAACTGAAACAAGAAAAAAAAAAATCACATGGGACTTAAGAATACTGGTGTGCCTAAGTTTCAGAAATGTAGGAGAGGTCAGAGAAGAGAGATTGGAAGGCAGCAAACGGGGAAGGCAATGCTGCATCCATCCCTGCTTACAGGAACATGCGATAACGTTATAAGCACCTACTGTGCCAATGTGAGCCTGCACATTGTGTGTTGAATAATGTCTATATACTTATTATTTTGGATTTTGAAACCCATGTAGTATCTGACAACTCATAACCGTTAAAAAGAAACCAAAGTGCCCAAGTTTAGGACAATTTTTAATACCAATGAAGGTGTCAAATACCAATGGAGTGGCCTCTGAGTGGCCAATAAAAAGAGTCTTGTATGGTTTTTTTTTAAATTAGGTAGACAATTGCTACACTGTTGAAAAACAAAATCCTTGATTTATTACTGTCAGGACTGGTTAGACTACAGGAATTAACTTACTGCCCCGTTGGCGGTACAGGTCAAGAATCAAACAGAAATGTATAAGCGAAGAACTCTCATGCAGGATTTTTTAGCTTTTTTCAACTGAACAACAATCAACATTGAATTGTCAAATTCAGACAGAAAATACTGAGTAAGTTTAAGATCCTATAAAGACTTATACCTACACCTTTAATTCAACATGTTATATGTCACACTTAGTTCACTTGGAATATTTCAAACTGATCATGTAAACAGAATTGCAGGAATGAGACATGATGAAGTTTTTAGAATTGATCATATTTATAATATTATGAATTATGACTGTGTACAGTTGCTCTGGACAAAACATCCCAAGCCCTAGAAATTGTTTAACAAGTATCCAATTCATAGAATCATAGAATAATTTGGGTTGGAAGGGACCTTTAAAGGTCATCTAGGCCAACCCCCTTGCAATAAGCAGGGCCATCTTCAACTAGATCAGGTTGCTCAGAGTCCTACCCAAGCTGACCTTGAATGTTTTCACAGATGGGACATCTGCCATCTCTCTGGGCAACCTGTTCCAATGTTTCACTCTCCTCATTGTAAATAATTTCTTCGTTATATTTAGTCTAAATCTACTCTCTTTTAGTTTAAAACCATTACCCCTTGTCCTATCACTACAGGCCCCGCTAAAACATTTCTTCCCATCTTTCTTATAAGCCCCCTTAAAGGTTTGAAAAGTCTCCCTGGGGCCTTTTCTTCTCCGGGTTGAACAATCCCAATTGAAAACAATGTAATTGATCTAAGCTTTCTTCAGTTTTCAGCCAACTGTGCTTACAGAACACCTACATGCCAGGGCTTCTCCCACACTGCATTTCAACGACGCCCAGGGCGAGCCCCCACTCCTCTAATCCAAAAGTTTTTTGCTAATGGTACTTCCTGAGCAAAGAAAGGGCTTGGAAGTGGGTAGGATTAAGTTACACTTTTCAGCACTGCTTAAGGACTTCCTCCTTCTGAATCTGTGAAGATACTGATCAGATGCATGGAGAAGAGGAAAAAGTGGGGACATTATATATAATGCCAATTTTTTTCCATCTACTACAGAGAGATTATTTACACTAGTGAAGTTGGGAGAGGTTATTTCATTGAGTATAGTTGACAGAGGGGTATGGGCAGTACTGTGTAAACATAACCTCTTTTATGAGAAATGAGAGTAACAAATAAAACTAACTTTTACCCATAAATATCTATCATTCTTCAAATCACTTGTGGGGAAGTATCCAGCTAAAAGAAATTTGCTTGTAGCAGAAAGAAAATGCCTATATAGAAGAAAAAAATCCTCCTGAAAGAAACCAAATGAAAATGTAGTGGCATTATACAATACAATTAGCTTCCTCAATTTAACAGGGCAAAAGCTGAGGAAGATCCAAGACTGCACCCAGTACATCAGTCTGTGATGGTCTGGTAGCACTTAGTAAAAGACCTGGGAATCATGAATTATTTCAATGTAAAGCTTTATCCTTCCTCAACAGGAATTTAAGGAGTCCCTTGCAAAATACCTCAAGGAAGAGTCCTACAGGATGTGTTTCTTGCTGGTTATATATCTGATTTGATCCATCAAAAGTCTGAGTAATGCAGGTTTTCAACAAAGAACATGTTCTTCATTTTCTCCCTTCACCAATCCACAACAGAATGCTTTAAAGTTCCTTTCATGTCAGCTACATAAAGATGTTTTCCAGGTTAATGTTTCAACTTGGGACAAAAATAACAGAAAGAATTAGTTACACTGGCTTTCTCCTTTGTACAAAACATTATGAAGCAGATGTTAGCACTACCTTTTCAGGAATGAATTACACTTAGCATGCTTGAACCATGAATCTACCAACTCATTTACTCTTGTAGTTGCTATGAGGAAGGAAATGGGAGTGAGTATAATGAGAGCCTTAGTGAAAGACATTTTGTGGTGATACATAAAACCAGTTTACAATACCATGGTTTCCTTGGGAACCCCTCTTGTCTAACAGAACTGGAAAGGAGTAGAAAAAAATGGGTATCAGGAAACTTATATTAATAATCCTGATGGTGTCAGTACCTTTAGATGACTTAGAGAAGCCACCAAAAGAAAGTATCACATACCTTTGGTATGTGACTGGAGTGAATTTTCTGTTGAAGATTATACAGTGGAAGAACATTCCATCAGAAGAATGTAAAACAGAGATGGGAATCTCTTTTTTTCAGAGTATGGTAGTGAGTTTGGAATGACAGCTGAGATGAACAGGAAGGACAGGTACCTGGAGACACATGAATGTAAAGGTCAGAACTTATAGATGTTTCACTACTAAGGGAATTACAAATGAACACTCCTTAAAAATGTTTCATGTATGATCATACTACATGATAATAATTTGTTTTGTTGGTTGATTGTAGATTACTATTGACACCATTACTCTGGAGTAGAGAAGTCTGTGCTATGAGTATATTTTGATGAATATGACACTCGGGTAATGCAAATAACAGTAACAGCATGAGACAATTCTGTGCAGGCTGACAGGAATGTGAAAAAAAAAAGGTTTAATTTAATTGCAGGAAAAAATGCAAGGAATGATAGGTGGAACTGTTAGGGAGAAAGAAAGGTAAAGGCATAGGAAGATCAAGTTGAACCATTTCTTCAGTGAGTCACAGGATGTCTTCTGCTCTGAAACTACTCTCTCTTTTGAAAGCAAATAACTAGGTAATATATGAGGATTACAGTTCCTGTCCCTGGATTTGTTTGTTTGATAGTTATCCACTTAATGGTGCAGGATTTAGTGGGAACAGGGCAAATACCAAGGAGAAAAGAAAGCTCTTGAAATTCTACAGTCATGCTGAGAGCAAGTATTTGTAATTTGTGGATGAAAAATCACAGGAGTGTTGAAATGATTACAGAAGCAGGCACTGTAAATCCAGAAAGTTCAGAGGTAAATATCAATCGGAAAGAAATTCAGGTGAGTGAAGCAATGTACAAAGAATTGTAGTGATGTCTTGTAACCACAGCTAGGGTCAGAATACTGTTAGTGTTTACAGTTGAGACATGGCATGAAATATTCTTGAAACAGTGGTGTAACCTGACAGAGTGGAGAGATTGCTTTGAAGTGGTCTGGTTCTTTTTAATTATTCTTAGAAGTGATTGAGTGATTTCTCTTATTTCCTCATTTCCCCAGGATAAAACGTAGTTTCCCAAAGGAATCAATCCAGTTAATTCTTCCATTCAATTTATGGATTGATAAGGACTGTACTATCTTTGGTAATCTGATGACACACAGTTCTACATTTCCTCCTCTTTTTGACTTTGATGCCAGATTTATCTAGTGCCTGGAAGAAACAAGGAACTGGGTGAGAGACAGCTGGCTGGAATCCAGTCCAAAAGGTGAAGGTGATGAGGACTGGAAAAGCAGAATGCTTTCAGGACATGATGAAAAATTACGTAGTTTATTTTACAAGGGTATCTGATTAAATATAGTATGTTCAGTTTTTATACAATGGTTTATGTATAATAACAAAGGGTCTATTACACAAAATTTTACATCAAGAAATGGAACAGGCTCCTTTCAGCTAAGGATGCCAATGACATTTCTTGGACAAAATTAAAACTTGATGAATATATGTGCATGATAATAGGTATGGATTACTGTTAAGACTTGCTTTACCACAGCCGACCCATCATGTCCTTCTGCTGATCTATTCTTTCCAGAAATTCTTTTCTCAAAGTAGTGATGTCTTCAACCCAATATTGCATGCAGAACTCTTTAGCTAGTGGAGCCACATCCTAGAATTTATTATCTGTGGAAATACAGCTAATAAGGACCAAGATATTTTCAGGAAGACGACCTTTTTTTCAGGGTCTTGCACCTGGTGGTAAGCTGATGTCATACTCCATTAGAAACAGCACCAACTCCAGAAACGTATGATCTATGGTGGAGATTTCAAACTATCCAAACTAAGCTTTACAAAACCACCTTATTGTTGCTATATACAGTTATATGATACCCAACATAGATGTGAAATAGGAGTTTCGTCTCATAATGTCAGAGAAGAGAAGATAGAACTCCACTATCTGTACACAGATTGAAAACTTACAAATCTGGATTGAATTGTTTCTTTTTGTATAGGTTATTTCCTGCTTATTTGGGCTGGATGACATTTTAGGATTCTTTTTCTAGAAATTATTTCTTGTCATCAAAGTGACTGCTCAGGTGGAGGATTTAGAGGTAGCAAAAGTGTTTCGAAGTGGGGAGAGCTTCCTTTTCCAGCATTCTCTTATCCATGTCACATTCCTGCTCTCCTCAGTTGAAAGAATCTGTCCAGACAGACGCTGGGGCAAATTTTACACCTTGCATCGGTGAAGCACACTCCAGCAGGAGGTTATCTAGGCGATCCTGGAGCAGCAGCTCTCTTGGGCCCGACCCGCACGGCTAAACAGTGGTGCCGCTCCCGGCCCAGGGGAGCCGGAGGTCCGCGCGGCGCCGGACCCGCCCCTCCCCTCGGCAATGCCCTCTGGTTCTCAGCCTAAACCGCAGACCGCGCCGTCGGGCCTCGGAGGGGACGGGACTGTGACGGCCCTGCCGCCCTCCCGGGCCGCTTCCCCCCCTCGCCTTTCCCGCTGCCTCCTCCTAGGGGCCGGCGCTTCCCCCACCAGCTCTTTCGCCCCTGGGGCTGCCCTCGGGAACGGGCCTCACCGAGTGGGTGCCCCTTCCCGCGCTTCCCCCCGGGCAACCCGACGGCGGGAGCGGCGGGGGCGGCGGCCGCGCAGCGCCTCCCCACCTTCCCCCCTCGCCCCCGCCGCGGCCGCCGGGCTCGGTCCTCCCAGCGCGTCGCCGGCGCCTTGGCTCCTCCTTGTCCTTCCTCGCGTGATTTTTATCGCGTCCATTTTTTGCGCGGGGATAAATAAATAAATAAGGCCAGCCGCCGCCCGCCTCCCGCCGTCCAGCCCGCTAGGGGCGGCAGCCGGGCCCCGCGTCCCGCGGGTGGCGGAGGCGGTAGGGCGATGCGGAGTCCCCTCCCGTGACTCCGGCTCTCCGCCATGCCATGGGTTAGGCGGGCTCCCTCCCGCAGCCGAGAGGGCACCAGCCAAGCGCGGCGGCGGCAGGAAGCGGCGCGG
>VYZX01018844.1:1327-47408 GCA_013401335.1 Brachypteracias leptosomus | reverse complement strand
TGCGCGTCCCGGGACGCCGGGGCTCCACTCCCGCACGCCCCCCCGGCGGCCTCTGCCCCCGTCTCCTGTCCCCCCGGCCGCCGGCTCCGTCCCCCTCTCCCCGTTGGGTGCTCGGGGTTAGGATAATCTCGCTCGCACCCAAACCACAGCGCTCCCGCGGCTAATCCTGCCCTTTCCCCTCTCCTTTCCCACCCCGCCTCCGGCCCTTCCTCTCCCAGTGCTGCCCTCTCCCCTCCCCGCTCCCCCTGCTCGCCCCCTGGGCCCCGCCGTCCCCGTCCTCGCCGCTGCCCCCCGGCGAGCCGACGGCCGGGCGGGTGGGTGCGAGGTCGGGGCTGCCGGCCACCCCGCCCCTCCCCGGCGGGGCCGTCATTAGGCTGCCGGTTGATTACAGGGTATTGATTTGTATGTGCTTCTCCTGGCGCCGGCGGCGGCCGCTCCCGCTGGTGCCGCCGCGGCCGCTGGAGTCAGGGCAGCGTTTCCCGTAGCGGCGGTGAGCTCCCACTAAACATGTCGGCTCCTGCCGGGCCCCGGGGCGGCCCCGCTCCTCCTCAGCCTCCTCC
Organism: Brachypteracias leptosomus; assembly: GCA_013401335.1. Taxonomy (NCBI): domain Eukaryota; kingdom Metazoa; phylum Chordata; class Aves; order Coraciiformes; family Brachypteraciidae; genus Brachypteracias; species Brachypteracias leptosomus. The sequence continues at coordinate 46,848 of VYZX01018844.1, read as the reverse complement.
AGCTCCGCAGCCCGAGATGCCCGATCTCAGCCACCTCACGGAGGAAGAGCGGAAGATCATTCTGGCCGTCATGGACCGCCAGAAGAAAGAAGAGGAGAAGGAGCAATCCGTGCTCAAGTAAGGGCGGGCGCATCCCTTTCTCGTCCTCTCGGCCCACGGTCGCGGGCGCGGAGGTCTTTCCCGGCCTCGGGGGTGGCACGGCCGGGGCGGGAGAGAACAGCCGGATGGCGGGGGGCGGGCAGGGGTGTCTCTCGCTGCCGGCCGTGCCCCGGCGGCTGCTCAGCGCCGGGCGAGTGTGGGGCACGGCGTGGTGGTGGTGGTGGGGGAACCTGCCGCCGTGGGACCGGGCAGAGATGGGGCCGGGAGGCCGCCGGGCGGACAGAGCACCGCGGCCCGGGCTGGTCGCCCGCCTCAGCCGCGCTCTGCGGGGCGGGCGGCGGCTCCGGCTCCGCACGCCTCGGCGCTGGCGGGGGCAAGCNNGGGGGAAGAGAGGCGCCCGGCCGCCCGCCCGTCACGGCCATGGGAGGCGGCGGCGGCCCGGCCCCGGCCCCGACCCCGGGAGCTGTCCGCGGTACTACCCGGGGCCCGGGAGCTGTCCGCGGTGGCGGCACCGCCCCGGCAGCCTTGTTAGGGCTGGACGGCCCCGGCCCGGCGGCGCGGGGTCTCGTCCAGCCGCTGCTGCCCGGGCGCGGCGAGAAGCAGGCTGCCGGGGGAGCGTGAGCTTTCCTCTTGCGTGAGCTCTGCCCCAGCCCCGAGGAGAAACCGATCTCACCGGAGACGCAGGGGTCCCGCTCTCACGAGTGGCATGGGCTGTGTCCTTCCCCAGCCTGGCTGGGAGACACCCAGCAAACTCAGGAAAACTGCTGTTTCTCTGTGGTGGAGTAATCACGCTGGTTTCTAACAGCTTAAAAATAAGCAACGCTACTACTATCATGGGCATCACTTTTATGAGTGCAGTGGAGCTGAAGCACCAGGACTTTTTTATATACCAAAGTTAATGTAGTGTCTTGGGTATGTTAACTGCAGCTGGCCTGTTACACTCAGTGCCTGGAAACTGTCTTCTGGGCCTTAGTCGCTGACTTCGGAAGTCTGTTTCCAAGATTCATTGCATTATTGTCATAGTGAAAACTTCAGATCTCAGTTGTGTGACAGCTACTAAACAGTGAGGTGATGATCTCCTAAAAACATTGCAATCCCTTTTTAAATAGATTTTTTTGCTGGGTGAACATTTTGAAGAATGTTAATGTAATGTGAGCACTGGAAATAAAGTGCCGTACCTTGTTTTATCACTACCTCTCAACCTCATGTTATACAATTTGCTTGCTATTGTGATACTTTTATTTGAAAGCAATTTAGTCTCCTTTACATTGCTAAATTGTGTGAATTATCGAAATAAATGCAAATTTTTTGTCTAAAATCTCTGCACTCTTGGAGTTCTTAAATAAAGAAAATGGAAATTTATTCAAGTTGCAATTTAAATGTACTATAATAGCATTACAGTTTTAAAAAAGGCTTCTGGCAACTTTTTTTGCAGACAACAATATTTATGATCCAATATAAAGTACAATTTTGGTATGATACTAGGATCAGCTTGAACTGTTAAGCTTACAAATGAAGAATAAACTCTTCTCAAGTAATGACAAGGCAAAACCATCTTAAGAAATTAAACAGAACTGTTTCTGTTTGTAATCTTCAGAATCTTGGAAGCAGACAGTGGACAAAAGAAAAGTCTTAATCAGTTCTAAAGATAAATTATAAACTTCATGTGGGGTTTAGTTTCTCATATCTCAGTGAAGCTTTCTCTTTAGTTCTGTTTAAGCTGTGGGGCAGATGATACAGTGTAAAGTTTATACACAAAGAATAGCCTAAAACAACTCTTCCAGGAAAATGCTGTTGCCAATGGAATTTGGATTGATGGCCTGCAGTATTTTACAGGATACTGAGAAGTGATCTGGTGTCAGATTAATAACTCATCAGTTTCATTTTTCTTAAAGTGAAGTGGCTCCTTGAACCATCAGGTACATGTTTATTCTGAAAATATCTACAGATTTATTAAGCACAGCCCTCCACCAAAGTCATACCAGAGCTTGCTCTGCATTTTTAGGTAGATATGCTAGATATTACTGAGTTTAATTCTCTTGACAGATGTTTTCCTTCTGTCAAGAGAAGAGAAAGAAGAAGAAAGAACACCCCCACCCCCCAATATTTATATGAGTGAACTCCTGTTATTGCATAGAGATAAATATAGAGCTAAATCTTGCAGTCTATGTTCAAGTGTAATTCTCCTGGAAGGCAAGCTCCTTTTGAAGTGGAAGGTATTTTTGTCTGACTAAGCAATAAAATTGTGTCATTTCATTCCATGGAGAAATATGGGAGGATAAAAAAAGATGCTGAAAACAAGAGTTGATATTATCACAATAACTGTTCAAATGTTGTAGGAAGGGGCAAACATGGATTTCCTCTGGGGTTTTTTTTGATAATTTATGGTGATTGAGTGTCAGTATGAATGGCTAGTCCCTGGGCTCTACTTCCTTTCTCCATTCTATTTCTATTTTGTGCTTTTCAAATTCTTTTGCTGTGCCCATCACTGTGATATTTGAGCATCTTCCAAAAGTGCATTAAGTAGTGTGACTCACATCTGTAATGTGGACTATTTATTCTTTTCCTTTTCACTCCCTGGGGTAAATATGTGTGGATTTAAAATAGATACATAACTTCTTCTCCTTACGCTTGTTTTACTCTTTTGGTGGAAAGGAAATGCAGATGGTATTAAGTTGTAATCTGTAGCAACTAATAGTGATCAAGTCAGCATGAATTCTTGCCAGGATTTGCTGGAACATGATGGCATGGAAAGCAGAAGCTTTCCAGTTTTGCTTTCTCCTTTGGCCTGATTTGGTCTGTGAAATACTCCTAGCTATAGTTGTGCGCTCTGCTCCTGTGGCGGAGCTTCTGCCTTAAAAAAAAGGATGATGGGCAGCAAAGGCTCCTGCTTGGACTGTCTCTCTTGGGGAATTTTTGGGACCCTTGGAGTGCATTTTGAGTGGCATGTACTAAGAAGGTGTCTTTTTGACAAGATTATTGGACATATATTTTGCATATTATTTAATATGCGTAATGCATGACATTCAGAGAGAGTGAATTTATGTCTGTACACTGGGCGTGAGTCCTTCCCTGCTGTTATAGGAATATTTACATATTTTCAACTTTTATCTTTGTGGATGTTTTAATCTCTTGGATATAGCATAGAACTTTTAATTATGGCTTTTCCTTTACATTATGTACATTGTTCCTCTTATAAATCCTAGTTTTGTGCGTGTAAGGTTTCTAACAGATTTTAGATAGCATGTTTCCTCTATATGGATTGATTTATGGAATCAGTCTTGTGCATTTTTACTTTTCATTTTTTTATTTTATTTCTGTATCAAAGGACTGGCTTGAGAGAATACACATAGAAAAAAGATTTGTAGGTGATGCTAGGATGCTGACATTATTTGTAAAGACTTATGTTTCAGCCTGTATGATGTGCATATATACTTTTCTACTTGCAGTATCATGAGTTTCCAGCTCCTTTACCTAGCTATTCTAAAGATACTCCTTGTAAAGTTAGACTCACAGATCTGAAAATACATTTCAGTTTTTCATGAGTGTGGACAGTTTGGCTCAGTGAAGACAAGTTTTCCAACGAGAAATTTAATTATGAAATCATCCAGCTTTTCGTATGTTTGCAAAACATCACAGGTTTACCATGAGGTCCTTATAAAAGAGCTCTTTGTATGTATGTGTGGCTGAAATCAACTGGCATTGTCATCTGTTTTATTCAGGGAGAGAAGTCAGATGGAAACACGGTGGGCTAGCTAGAGAATGGTGGCTCTTCATTAGCCACCACTGTCAAGTCCAGAGTAAGCTTTAGGGAGGTGTAACTGACTGTAGGCTTGTGTGTGCTCAGTTGCTGTGTCCCTGGTTGCGCAGCCATTGTAAAAATTGAGTAGCTACACTGACTGAAACAAAATCTCTGACAAGCAGGCCTCAAAGAAGCTAAACTGTGTGGGCTCTGTATGATACCACTTGTGAGTGAGATGTAGGGCAGGATGCTGGGCCTGGGAGGGAGGAAGCAATAGATTGATGGCTATGAATCACAGCAGTGTAAATATCCACCTCACATAGCTATTGTACTGTTTTATAAATAAGTATCTTGCTTTATAAATAGTCAACTCTTATTTACATTACTTTAAAAGCATTATGCATTTAGGATTTGGATTTTGGGGATGGAAGGGTGAAAGGTGTAGGTGGTGATGATTTGTTTTGTTTTTTGAAAATAAGGATATGTATACGGTAATTTCCAAAGTTTATAGGGTAATACAAAAAAAAACAACTTTTGGCTAGATAGTAAACTAGGACTCCAGGCAATGTTAGTTAAGTTATGCTTCCATGACTTCATACACTGTGCTTTGTCTGAATCTGGAGCGCTGATCAGAACAGTCCATTGCTACACCACTCATCACTTTGCTCTTGTTTCTATGTATTATAAAATAAAATATGATCAAGGTGACTTTACAAGTAATAACTTTAGGCAGTGTAAAATAAGTGATAGTAGAAGTTATATGAAAATACATAGTTGAGGATGATAATTGTCCCCTTCCCAGTCCTCCCCTCCTCTCTTCCCTGCTCTTTTCCCTTCCTACTACCTCATTCTCTGCTTCCTCCTATTATTCTTTATCATCTCCCCTTTCTTTTGTTTTAACAATTTGTACTTCTTTTTGAACCTCTCTCGAAATTGTCATTATTTCTTACTCTTCTTTTTTATCACATGCTTAGACATTTTATACTGCAGATAATACTTGTCAGGATGTTATGGCTTGTACCATTTGCTCTTCAAGAAGATCCAGTGTTTACAACTGTTCTCTAGAGCATCTAACACACTGTTGGGCACTGTCTACAAATCATAGCACTACTTCCTCTTAGTGACTAAGCAGAATGTATTTAGAGATTATACAGACTGGCAGTTACACCAATTACTGGTTTCACTAATGTTAATGTTGAGTAAAATTTCAGAAGACTGCAATAGTGCTGATGTTCCCGCATTCAAAAAGTACAAGCAGGATGGGTTGGGTGTAGAAAGGCCTGACGTCATACAGGGCCAAAAAATAGAAAAGCTGATGCAGGATTTAGTTAACAAAGAACCAAAAAAATAGGTATTTAACGCCAGCCAGTATCTGGTTTCTGAAATCCTGTCAAATAAATCTACTTTTATATTCTTTGAAACAAAAAGAAGAAAACACTTCATTTCACATCATAAAGACAAGAGTGTAGATCATACTTTAATGCACTGGGACTGTCTCCTACAGAGTGGTGACTGGGTGAAATTGAGTGGTCTATGGAAGTGCATCTTGGGGGATGAATGGTCTATTCTGGATTTTGTCTGCATGCATGTGTGAGCTGGGCAACATCTAAATAACTGAGAATGTCAAATAATTGATTTTTCCACTGAAACAACAGCTTAATTAGTGTATATATCATAAGTGCAAAAAATACACAGAAGTGATAGGTTACTACAGAACTGATATAAAATGTCTTTTTACTCTGCCAACAAAATTTTAAGATACTTGCAGCATACTCACAATAAGGAGGAAGAAGAAATATAATGGTTTGAACTTTGATTTAATCCTGTGGAATATGAAATTAGCTATGTGTATAAATGTTCTATTTTTATCTGTAAGGTAGACTTGACAGTCTTGGGGATTCTCTTCAGCTGAATGCCACCTCTCACTCCTCTGTTTTACTGGCTTCCTTATAGTTTTACTATCGTATTCACAGTCAGTCAGGAGCCTTAGTTTCTAAGGCCATTAAGCTCACCTTTTTCAAGAAGGATATTTTTTCCTTTTTTCTGAACATGTTATCTGATGACTTTTTTGACAGGAAGCTGGGGGTATAAACCCTAAAAGAACAAAAGAAATGTTGAGTTATGATCTCTTCTATAAGTAGTTTGACTGCAACAGACATTACACCTTAACAATGAGTTTTGAGGTGGGGGTGATTTTTTGAGTTAAGATTAGATCATGTGGGCTGTCTTAATCACATGTTTTACTCTATCATGCTTAATAGCTACAAGTTATCATAGACAATCTAATCTCTTTCAAAGTGAGCAACAGTGAGTCTTCTTAATTTAGACTCACAATTAGGAAGAATCTCTTTAAATACTAATTGTTTAAAAATGGCATTCAAAACCAGTTGTCTTTCAGACAAATCAATTAGTAATAGAAATCTTAAGTTCAAACCAAAACACATTGTTTTCAATGTTTGCTGAGTTTTGTCTCTTTCCTAGGACTATGTGGTGTAACAGGAGGAACCGTTATGTCCTTGGAGCATAACTGTTTGTTGAGGGTATATTATAGTTTATTACTAAGAACAGTTTACATTTAATCTGGTAGTGCTTTTGTAAGCTCAGTAAATTCCAGCAACTGCATCTTGCAATTTGTTAAACTTCTGGTGATACAATGAAACTGCAGAATCAGTGCTGTGCTGAAAAACTGCTTCTGCATGGTATTGTCTTTGACTATTTCCTCATGTTGTTTCTCCAAGACTTTATAGTCTCAGGTTCAAATGTCAGCTGTCGTCACATTTCTCTACCTAAACATGTTTGTAGAATGATCTTAGTTGCATTTTGATAAACTGAAGTTAAATTAATGCGTTTTGATAGGGGATGAGTTTATAATAGTCTACTTTATGTATCTTCTGGAGTTTTAAAATTTTTATATGAGAGCCTAAAGAATATCTGTGATTTAGACTTTATTTTTTTGGTTCAGAGTTAACTCTTTTATTAAAACCATAGTGAGATATCCTGTTTGTTCTAGCAGGTGTTAGTGAGAGCTGAACTTGTGTTTCAAAAAAGTCTGAGTGCTTTTGTTGAGAAAAATGACAAAATCTTTAAACTTTAAACAAAACATTAAAAAGTTATTTTCTTTTTACTGTCTCAGTGGAGCTGTTTCTTCTTAAATCTCATGTGAAGTTGTTCAAATACTTATTCTTTCTTTATTTAACATTAACATTTTAAAGGAGAATGATTTCTTACAGCAAATATTATATTGTATTTATGCACAGAGTATCTCACAGGTCATATACCACAACTAGGTATTTGATATAACATGGTATTTTTGTTCTATGTATTTGTGAGGGCTGTCTTTCTTTAGAATTTGTATTATCTTAAGCATATGAGGGACATCAAATATTTTGACCTTTAAATAAAATTGCGAGTCAGAAGCAGCCAGCCTTTTGTGGAAAATGTTTTGCAACCATCTTTCATATAACTTTTCAGAAATGAGTACTCCAGTGTGTCAATGAGAAATCTTTTTCCATATACTGTTACTCTATCTCTTGATGCATTTATACTTTTTTCTCTACTCTACCCTTGTGAGGCCACATCTGGAGTACTGTGTTCACATCTGGGCTTCCGAGTTCAAGAGAGACAGGGAAGCACTGGAGAGAGTCCAACAAAGTGCTAAAAAGATGATTAGGGGACTGGAACATCTCTCTCATGAGGAAAGTCTGAGAGACCTGTGTCTGTTTAGCATGGAGAAGAGAAGGCTGAGAAGAGATCTGATCAATGTTAATAAATATCTAAAAGGCAAGGGTAAAGCAGATGGGGCCAATCTCTTTTCAGTGGTGCCCAGTGATAGGATGAGGGACAATGAGCACAAACTGGAGCACAGAAAGTTCCACCTCAACATGAGGAAAAACTTCTTTACTGTGAGGGTGATGGAGCAGGGGAACAGGCTGCCCAGGGAGGTTGTGGAGTTTCCTACACTGGAGACTTTCAAAACCTGCCTGGACATGTTCCTGTGCAACCTGCTCTATGTGAACCTGCTTTGGCAGGGTGGTTGAACTAGATGATCTCCAGAGGTCCCTCCCAAACTCTACCATTCTGTGATTCTGTGATTTTTGTGATTCTCCTTGCAGAAAAGATGAGTGAGAAGTAATGCTATTAAAGCTATTTAAAGTCCAGATAACACAAAGAATAATAGAAAATAGGGCTGGTTGGGACCTTAAGAGGTCTTTCAATTTATCCTTTGCCTCGAGGTATGACCAGCTGTAAGGTAGAAATTCCTGACATCTATTTGTCTTATCTAGTGTTTTCCAACTGTGAGGGCCCACCTACCCAGTGAAATAAATAGGCTTCATGGCTGAGGCAAGGGCACATAACAGATGACACACAGAATTCAAGCTAATCAACTCTGCAAGAGCTGTGCTGCCTACATAGGAGAGGTGAGGAGTAGACCAAACAGATCTTAGAGTAAAGCTGTTGGATCTAGTTCTTTCAAATGAAAGTTTACTACTGAAAGGTATGAGAACAACAAATCCATACTGACCTAAGCAGGGATGGAGATTCCTTGAACTCCCTAAGTAACTTGTCTCAGTTACTCAAAGTCATTATCCATACCATTAGATTTTTTTCCCCTGCTGTTAAACCTAAATCCCTTTCCTGCCATTTGCTACTTAACTCTGTCCTCAATGGAAATGCAGAGCAACCTGTTACTTTTCCGTTTGCAGCAACTCTTTATATATTTCACAAATGTGATCATATCTCCTCCCGTAGATTCTCATCATCTCCTTTCTGTAGAAAAGTATCTCTGTATGTATCTCTTTCTGTAGAAAAGTATCTCTGGAGGTCCTGTTTTCTAAACTTTTCACCATTCTTATTGCTGTTCTTTATAACATTCACGTTTCTGACTGCACAGTTCCACAACTTCACTGGTAGGATGCAGAATAATCTTATTCCAGTTTTGCCCGTAGCTTGTTTATTAAGGAAGAGAGAACTGGGTTCAAATCTCCTCAAGCTGAGAAGGGGCTACAACACAGATCTTTTACCTTCTTGCAAAGACATAACTGCTACGCTATTGTAAGGGAAGCAGTTGCACCCTCTGCTATATTTATTCAGTCCATGGAAGCTGCTGGCTGACTTACAACAAAATTGACAAAAAAGTATCCCCAAATTAAGTATCCCAAAGATACTTAATTACTAAGGATCTGATGAAAATAAGTAGATGGGTAGTGGGAAGGGATTGTCCACATTCCTGATTGTGGAAAAATCTGCTTACACCATATTACACACCATGGAGTCCTTATAGGGCAGAACCAACCATTGACATCAAAACACATCAGTCATGAGCTGTGAGTCCTCATAAAATCAGACTTCTTTAGATTCAGCACTCATAAAACTGCTTGGTTAATGAAAATGATTACCTTAGCTTTGGCATCCTTTTCATTTCCACGTTACAACATCTAGAACTTGGGTTAAGGATAGAGCTCAGAGGATCTCTGGGATTTTTCTGACCAGATGTGAATATCTACAATGTAGACATCTACATCTGAAATTACTTAGATTCAATTTAAAGCAAATGGAAATAAAAAGATGACTTTAGGATGTGATCCATCTCACCTTAAATTAGACATGTCAAGTAGGATGGATGAATTGCAGTCCCTATTTTTGGTATGGACTTAAAAAGAAGATAGAGTGAATGTGTCAGATGTAGAGGTCTACCTTGTAGACATCTTGAGCTAGGTAAGTTGAATCTCATCTTTAGAGTTCTGTCTTTGAGAGTAACTCTTCACTATTTGGTCTTTTATGAACGCCGTAGCCACTTTCCCTACTGCCACTCTTTATGGTTCTCTAGATTTTCTTAAAAGCCTGTTTGTCAATCTGCATCTTTTGCTTATATATCAACCAATTACTAATTAGAGCATCCTCATTTATCTATATCTTTACTATTTAAGACTCACTGCTGGAAACCTGAGTATGTTTCCCTTCTAGGCCAAGGTTATTCTTAAGATTTGGTATATCTTTTATACTAAATTCAGAGAGCTTTCAAAGAGTAAGATCTAAAAGAAGACCTTGGAATACAAGACCTTTCCAGCATGTGGGATTAAACATACCTATCAAAATCTTCACAATCTTCAGCAATATGAATGATTAGTGGATATTTTAAACAAGAAGCTAGAATCTCACAGCTGAAGCTAGTCCGATTGCTAGATGAGAAATTACAAATGCAGGAATTGTTTACTACTTGTAAACCTAAAACAGTGTGACTTTGAGATCCAAAGAAAATGCTATAAGCTCAATTTAAGTTCATAATTTCTTTCCATAACTCACACACTCTCTTGCTATGTATTAATGGAAGTTAAAGAGATTTCAACATATGCTTTGAATTTATTCTTTTCTGCCAGTTAGCCATTGCTTTACAAATATTTATATATCTACTGTGTATTTACAAGCTGATAGGTCACTTTTGATAGTGGTCTGTTAAAAACATACTATTTAATTGCTGTGTCCTGAATCCAGCACTTTCTTGATTTAAAAGCCTGGATAAACGGGTATCTGCAGAAGATGTTTTGTGGTATAGAAATCAAATATATTTTTGCTGAATCAGGCCCTAGGACAGTTTGGGAACATGGGTTTTGATTCAGCGTGCTTTCATTAATTTGGTTAGTCATTGCGATTATGATTCATTTCATTCTGTGTAGCCGACTGCTGCACAGTAAATGACAGCTGAACCATGTATTATCTAACAGCTAGAAAAATAGCATCACTGTCACGTTTAGAAGGCTGAGGATTATACTTCTATTGAACACGTGTTTTGTACTAAAGTTAAACTGTTTGGGGAAAATCTTACTTTTTTCCAGACTACTTGTAGCGTTACAGGTATGAAGTAGCACAGTAAGCAGCATGAACTGTTTAAAAATAACAACTTAATTTTAATTTATTAATGGAATGAAGCTTCTTGTTCTGATTTTTAAGAATTTGTTGACTTTTTGAATTGGTTGTAAAATTATGCCTGTGAATGCTTTTCTGATAGTCTGATTTACATATAAGCAGTCGGTCTGAGGAGCTAAATTTAACTGAATGGGAATATTTCTCAAGTGCTGATATTACTTCCATGCTAATATATGTCACATCTGAAGACGTTTCAAGTGAAGCAGTAATTTTAGTTATTCTGCTGAACTTTACCAAAAATGTCAGGGAAATTCAGAAATTAGCAGGTTGTAAAGTTAAGCAAAACCCTAATATGACTGGAATAAAATTGTATTTTTCCCTAGTATCCACATTTCTTTTTAAAAATTGTATCTTCCATGTTTAAAAATATGTATCAGAAAATCCAATTGTATTTGTTCCTGCCCTGTTTATGNGTGTTGAGTGAGCACTCACGGCTAGACATAACAGGGGTGTGTTATCAACAGCCTCTGGCTTCCAGTACTGCAGTATGAAGGCTGTATGGGGAAAATCAGCTCAGACAGACCCACTACAGTGATTTATCTGAGAAAATGCTGTAGAGGGTGCTGTGAAGGCACTGAGCTAAGAAAACGCATTTTCAGGGTAGAGTGCAGAGAAAGTACTTGGTATTTGAAAGTGTTGAATTCTCTGCTCGATATCTGAACATGCAGGTGGCCAAAGATGATTGAAATTTAATGGACTAGAGCTGAGCCCTGATGTACATTTATATATTTTGAATTTGTTTAGACATGGTTGGAAGATAAGTGTTTTTAGCTACTTTGTAGTGTTGATATGAACATTTCTGCAGAATTTGCCGAGTGTTCTTTTCTAAAAGTTGGTCTGAGTTATATATTTGAAAAGTCTTTATAACACAGATATTCCCTTTTATAAAAGAAGCTTTTATTTGGAGAAAGACAAAATAAACATCTAGTTAGGTTTTTAACTATTAGTATGAATGGCCATATTTGTTCTGCATAAGCAAGAATATTAACTCTAGAACTAGGCTGTGATCACACTGACACTTGTGCCTCAACTTCTCAGACATTAACTGATTCTTAACTCAGTAAGACTGGTTATTTACAAGTAAGAGATTCATTAATTGAAAGAGGAATACAGGTTAAAATAGTGCCTTTGTTTAGACTTTATAATTTTGCCTAATACCACTTTGAAATAATAAAAAAAGACATTCACTGAAACTGGAGTTTCACTATGGAAGTTGAGTGGTGGTTCAATAGTTAATAATCAGTTTGGAGTATTTTTAGTTTTTAACCATTGTGCATTTAACAAATATACAATATGCTTTGCAAATTACAACATTTACTCTTTTAATAAGAAAGGATTTCCTGAAAGTTTACCAGTAAGATTCATTAGTTCAGTGGGTTATTAAATGTAAAGGCCCTGTTGTATATTTTTTGTTGTTATTATTGAAATAATTGAATGATATATTCCTAATTTTATTCTTAAGTTAAGTAAGAAAGAATAGTTCAGCATTGGTAGCATTTTTTGCCAGTCTCCATAGCCTCAAGGTTTTTCTTTGACAAGGACTTAGAAGTGTTTTATTATAGTAATCTATGAAGAGTTTGTCTTCCAAAGGGACTGCTGTTCCTAACACAAGTAAGACTAAAGCACTTCCTTAATAATTATGACCTATTTTAAAACAGCTTCTGCCTCCCATTGGCACTACTGGATGTTCAGTAAAGCTGCCCACAAGAAAGATGGTGGCTTATGTTAAAAGACGAAAATTGACAATGAATATCTTCTATCTTGAACATAAATAACTTTTATTCAGTATTTATAAAGTTATGGAATGGTATTACCATGATATGGAAAGAGTTTTATACAAGACCTCTATGGTGCATTGCCATTGCTCAGTATGTTTGGTCATCATTTGTATCTCTTTTAGGGATGGTTTGAGTATCTGCAGAATAGTTTTTATATTTACATTACAGAAACGTATTCTAGCCTTAGTTTCAGTTTAATAAAGTTCCTCAAAATATTTCTCTGTGTGTGAAACAAAGGGAAGAAAGGATTGTTATTGAACTGTTGCCCATCAATCCTATAATTCCTTACCTTTTAATTAATAATTAGGTTCATATTGCGATAATAGATGAAAACTTATGTAAGATGTTATACAGAAGCATGTAACTCACTAGATTCATAACTAAAAATCGTATAACTTCTTTTTTGGTATGGAATAAGTATTTGTATTTGGTTTATGTGTCCAGGAGTTGGAGGGGGGCTGCAGGGGTGGCTTCAGTGAGAAGACACCAGGAGCTGCCCTCATGTCAGACAGAGCTGGTTTCATCCAGCTTTAAAATGGACCCGCCACTGGCCAAAGCTGAGCCCATCAACAACACTGGTGGTGTCTCTGTGATAAAATGTTCAAGAGAAGATAAAAAATGCTGTGCAGCAGCTGTGAGAGAGAGGAGAGGGAGAAACAGCTCTGCAGATACCAAGGTCAGTGAAGAAGGAGGGGAAGGAGATGCTCCTGATGCCAGAGCAGAGATTCCTCTGCAGCCCTTGGAGGTTAATGGTGGAGCCTATATCTGCCCTGCAGCTGGTGGAGGACCCCACGCTGGAGCAGGTGGTTGCACCCTGAAGGAAGCTGTGACCTCGTGGAGAGCTTGCTCTGGAACAAGCTCCTTGCAGGAACTGTGACCCATGGAGAGAAGCCCACATCAGAAGAGGCTCCTGGCAGGAACTGCAGCTCATGGAGAGAAGTGGAGAGTGGAACAGATTTTCTGGCGGGACCTGTGGTCTTGGGGGGTACCCTTGCTGGAGCAATCCATTCCTGAAGGACTGTACTCCATGGAAAATACACTGGAACAGTTCTTGAAGAGCTGTAGCCCATGGGAAGGATCCATGTTGGAGCAGCTCATTAAGAACTGTGTCCTATGGGAATGACCCCATGCTGGAGCAAGAGAAAAGTGTAAGGAGGAAGCAACAGCAGAGACAATCTGTTATAGACTGACCACAACACCCATTACCCATCCACTTGCGCTTCTTGGAAGGTGGAGGTAGAAGATTCAGAAGTGAAGCTGAGCCTGGAAAGAAGGAAGGGGTGGTTGGAAGGTTTTTTAGCTTTGTTCTTATGTCCACTGTCCTACTCTGTTATTAATTGGCAATAATTTACATTTATCTTCCCAAAGTGGAGTCTGTTTTGCCTATGACAGTGAGCGATCTCCCTGTCCCTATCTAGACCCATGAGCTTTTCCATCTTGTTTTCTGCCCTGTCCTGCTGAGGAAGGGGAACAAGAGAGAGGTTTTGTGGGTGTCTGGCACCAAGTCAAGATCAACCCACCACAGTAATTTGCAAATATATCTAAAAAGGCTAACTTGGATCTGGTGACACCAGTCTTCCTGGGTTCCCTGCAGAATCAACACAACATGAGAAAGAGAGGCTCCTCCAGAAGGCAGCTCTGAGGGACTAAATTCAGCTCTGGAGCCCTGGGCAATTCTCTGCTATCAGTGCAGCACAAGCAGCTCCATCACCAGCACAGCTGCTCCTTCCTGCCTCCTTGACACTATCATGGCTGTACTACAAGTGTCTGCTGACCTATCCAGTGAAACTGCTTCAGGGGAGTTGAGCTAATGAAAAATATTTTCCCTTTCACCATTTTGGTGGAGCATTTTTTTAAGCTACAAAAAGGAACTGATCTGCTTTACTGTACAGTCCTGTAAGCTGCTGAGCCAGCACAGCTGAAGAGCTGGGAGAGATTAGCTACAGTGCTTTTGGAGTTTCTAGGAGCAATGGACTTACTCCATCATTATTTCCAGTCTGCAATGACTGGTCATGTTGTCATTGAGAAAAGAGCACTCAACATGTATGAAATAATTTAGGATTCAAAGATGCTGTTTGAGGTTTATGGTCAATGCAGCCAAATTAGTGTTTGGAGCTTTTATCGTGAAGAAAACAAAGAAAATGCTCATAAAATTTTTTTGTTGAATAGCTGTAAGTGGAAGACCATTGATGGTGTTAGTTCAGATATAACTAGGTTCTGTGTCTCAATATCAAATGAAGTATGAAGCTTTTTTCTCAGACACCTTTAAAACACTGATTTTCTGACATAATGCATTAAGTTTGCTCAGTTCACAGGATGTGGAAAGTAGAGAGGAAATACCTTAGTGAAGCTGGCTGAGTGAATGGACTCTAGAAAGCTATGTTACATTTTCCAATGTGATCTGGGACATAAATAAAGATGTGTAGCAAAAGTCCTGGTTGTAATTGCTGTGCGAACAAGCTTTTATATTTTCACATGTGGCAAGACACTTTTTATTGTGTGAAATAATGAGAGAGCTGCTTTGTCCCTAGTATTTCAGGAATTGTATGGAGATAAGATCTTCATATTGTTCAAATTATGTGATGGCTTTGGCTCTAACTTTGTTTGCAATTTACTTGAAATATAGGCTACATATATATTTTTAAAAAAGAGGACATATAAATAATCTTGTTGTAATTTAATATGTTAATAAAACATAATTTTGAATAGTGAATCCTGTAGGTGACAACAATTATGATGGAGTTTCAATATGCTAGGGTCATGAACTGGCAAATTACCAGAAGTTTGTAAGATTACACAGAAAAACACAATGTGAACTTACCATTGCTACTGTCTTTGCCCACATATAAGAAAAAGATAGATCTTGCATCAAAGTATTTTTTTTTCTGACTGTAATAAAAGTAATTGATTCTGCTAATTTATACACTTGCAAACTTACTTGTGCATCTGATATGTAGCCTCTCTGACTTAACTGAATTTTTTAAAAAAATGACTGTTGGAGAAATACAGCAATTAAAAATATTACCATGCTAGTAGCAATTTTCCAAGTGCCTACCTAGTCATCTTATTTTTAAGCAATGCTATATTTAGAGGGACATTTCATTCTTTCAGAAGAGAAATAAATCTGTTAGGACTAGGACTATTATGTAGGACTATTAAATATTCACATATTTTGTACTACTTGGTTGCTAATATTAGACCAGTATTCATTAGGAACTACATTCTATTATTGGTTAGAATTTGTTTTTTTTCCTCTTGGATTGCTGTAACAGTCATCCTTGATCTGCATTTTATTGAAAAATAAAACAGCTGTCCCCTTTCCTATGCCTCCCCTCTAGAATGCTGGTAAAAATTACTACAGAAACAATATACTAGCGTGTAAACTTGTGTGACACCCCCAAATGAGTGTGATGATTCTCCTTTCAGAATCAAAGCATACTCTTCTGGAATGACTTGCTGCCCCCAAGTAGGAATAAATTATACATTTTTAAAATGTCAGAATCACTCAGAAGCCAGAAATTTTATTAAAACTAATTTCCTTTTGATAATTTTTTCTATAAATACCAGACACAAATTTCTGGAAGGTATAGTAAGCTTTCACTTTTTCACAGGTTAATATTCAGACTGTCTCAGTGGCTGGCTTAGCAAATGTCCAGTGTCTGAATGGATTGCAGTGGCTCCATTACTGCTTTGTTCTGCTGGCTTGAATGACTGTGTTATTGTAAAATGAAATACTAAAAGGTCTTTTCTCCTAATGCTGTATGTAAAGAAGATGCACTTATACTAGATATTTCTCTCTGTGGAAAATGAGGATGGAACTTAATAGAGATCTGAGATGATAATGGAATTATTCTGAAAAAAGTAAGATATTATGGAGAGTATGTTCATCTTCAGACCTTTTTTTCCATTCAAGAACTTATATATTTCTTCCAGTGCTCTAAGTAGGTTTTAAATTATGTAAGTACTAGTTTAATATTTTTAATTTTACTTACATTTAGGTTATACAAGATAGGATTTTCCAATATTTTAAATTTTATATCCACTTTACATATAAAAGTGTTCTGGGAGATGACCATTTAAGTCTGTCAGTCCCATAGATTTTAATACAGATTAATTTAAAATTGTACACTTTCTCCAACTCATTTTTTATGGAGGGAGCTTGTAAGAAAATATTTGTGTTAGGCCATATCACTGGCAAATAAAACACTTTATCACATTTTTGTGATGCTTTCCTGAAAATTTTGTTTCCGTAATAAAATGATTGAGCCTGATTTTGGTTTAACTTGCATTCTTTTATTCTAAGTCTGCTGATGTCATTAGATCAATTCTGATTTAATCGTATTGTCACAGAAAAAAATGAGACCCATTATTCCTCATCATTTATGTCAAAACCTATAATGGCCTCGCAGGAGGGAGAGACTGCAGACAGCCTCGCTTCTCTGCTGGACAATTTAAGCAGTGAATTTGTAGTTCCTGAGCGGACATTGCTGCCTGGGGAAGAGCAGAGGGAGCAGCAATCTGAAGTGAGGTGTAGTGCCCATCCTGGGGAAATTTTGAAACAAATAAAGACTCAATCTGTCATGTTGGAATTGTATTCTTTGGTCTCATAAGACCTCTTCCATTCTCACTTGATACACAGGAACCTTATTGTATTGTCATAATCACTCTACAGGCTTCCAAATTTTCTTATGTTTACTGTTAATACTGCTTGAGCTGGAGATGTATATATTGAAATCATGAACTGTCAATTGGGTGTTAATATTTTACTTACATCTTTATTATTCAGTAAGGTGTTTTCTGGTGATTTTTTCAAAGATTGGTAATGTTTTCCCTTCTTAGAACTGGATAAACATCATAATGTCTAGTGTTCCACTAGATGTAGATAGGTGGATAAAATAAAATACAGAAGTAAAATAAATACAGAATAGTGAGTCAATTTGCCCAGAATGTCCTAAGTGAATAAAATGATGGTTATCTATTATAAATATTGAAATCCGTTAAGGTATTCACTGTAACTGTTAAAAATGAACTTGCAAAGTAATGAAGAAGTTAGAAAGCCTCACAGTGTCAGCATTTCTTGTATTCGCTGTTGCTTCTAGAGTATTTCCTTTCTATTTTATTTTGATCTTAAATATTTAGTTATTCTCATGCCTCTTTGGCTACTCTGCTACCCTCAGATATTTTTGTGTAATATCAGTTTGTGGAATATGCACAGTATAAAGGTTAGCATTTTAATAAACAGTGAAACTAGTGTACGTTCCACGAACATGATAAAGCTTTGGGGTTAAAGTTCAGGAATAATCTCAGGTGTAGCAAGTATTGTGTTTACAATAATAAAAAGTAAAGGGAGGTGAAGGAAATTGCAACTTGGTATCTACACTTATGACATCATCTTGTATGTAGATACAGCTTTAGGTTTTTGTTTGTTTGCAGTAGATAAAGGGAGGACAACAGGGCTTTCAGTGATTCTCATTCTCTCTTTCTTACTAGCCCTTAAGAGCACACTCACTGAGTTACTTGAATTTGTTTTTATACATTTTTTTTAAGAATCTAAAACTATTTGAAGAATAATTCTGATTTAAAACTAAAAGAATGTTATTTAAGTAATAAAGTGCAGAGTAGAAATTATGCATGCATTTGTCTAATATTTAAAATCTAAAATGTCCTCTGTATGTGTGTATATATGTATATACGATTTTTTGAAAAATGCCAATTATTTTTGAAAAATAAGAAATAACAATTCAATATCTCTGGGGGTGTTATTAAGAAAATCTTTCCGATTGAAAATTTTTTACTGTCTCTCTTACACTATAAAACACTTTAGCACTATTCTGTGTGTAGTAGATAATATATAAAAACAGTTGTCTTATTGTCTTGAATTATCTTTGTCCATTATCTTTCTTTTAGCTGGCAAATCCCTATATGGCTGTTGCTAAAGGAATACATCTTCATGGGTGCTAACAAAATTAACTCGTCTGTAGTTAAATTTATCCAGTTTAGTCAAGTAAGAATCAAAGTACAGAAATTTGAAAAGGGCGTATTTAATTAATGTTATTTCTAACAGTTGGCATTTGGTAGCTGAAGCTTTTTTTTGCGCTGTCAGCTGCACCATTTCAAACTGAAGTGCTGTTTCTAATTTGTGTGTGA
This sequence comes from Brachypteracias leptosomus, assembly GCA_013401335.1. Taxonomy (NCBI): domain Eukaryota; kingdom Metazoa; phylum Chordata; class Aves; order Coraciiformes; family Brachypteraciidae; genus Brachypteracias; species Brachypteracias leptosomus. The sequence goes on along the minus strand of VYZX01018844.1, from coordinate 28,158 downwards.
CAGACAGCCGTGCCAGTCAAAATGCAAGAGCCTGGATGCTATCAGTTTCTTTTCATTTGCTTATTCACTTTCTTGCTTTGCTACAACCTACTTGTGCTCTCTCAATCTGTCAGACACACTTATAGGAAGTTGTACTCTACGATTCTACACTAGTTTTGTTTTCCCATGTTTCCTTATTTTAATAAGCTGTTTTAGCCAGTTTTAGTTAGAACAGATTGATCTAAATTTTTCAGAAGATGGATGAGTCAAGGCACCTGTAAGAATGACAACAAAATGCTGAGTGTACAGTGAAATCACCCAGCCCTGTTTCTGACTGGGTGCTGAAAAGGGATACAAAGCTCTTGCCAGGGCCAGGAAGGAGGCCTGCTCCTCTCTGTCTCCAGCAGTTACGTGGGTGTTTCCTGGGCAGAGGTGGAGAGAGGGTTGACCTTAACATTTGTTAGCAAGTTTTGAGATTGTCTGCACTCTCACAAAGAAGGAAGTGATTAGAAACAAGAACAAACCTGGCTTAGATTATCCCTTCGCACTCCCAAAATACATTTTCACAGCCTTGAACTAATATTGCACCTGAAGCAGCACAAGTAGGTTTTGTTCCTTTCTCTGGGCTTTTAGTAAAAATAGAGCAAACGCACATCATCCATGAGACTCATATCTTAGCGTGTTCATCTTTGTCACTCTCTTTCTGCTTCTGTTATTTTCTGTCATTGAGGAAGGATGTCATTATTGCAAAAAGTTTTCACTGGGAAGGTAGACCATTCATTTTAAGAGGCATATGGATTTGAACTCAGTTCAGTAGTTGAAAATAAATAGTTGCAAAACTTGTGTTCCAAATTCAGAATGCAGTTTTCAATACTGAGAATCTAAGACTTTCTTGAAATACATTTCTTGATATCTGCAGCTTGGTACATGTCCCAGTTCTCTGGATCCAGGTGTGCAACTTAACTTCAAGGTTTTACTCCATAATAGGACAAAATTAAAGTGCATACCAATTTTGTCCAGTTTCTCTGTACCCTGTTTTACACAAAAAGGAAGCATTTTCATGTGCATCAGATGGGAGCTATGCCATATTAGACAAAATAGCTGGTTTGGATGATTCAGAGGTGAGGATATCTGTGTCCTGTGAAGTGCTGGGGCCTGGGCTGTGGGCCCTGAGTTGAAGTTGACCTATGGATGAGTCACAACCTAGCAGTGTGTTTTGTTCCTCCAGTGGTTTCAGGCCCCAGAGGAAGAGCCTGGCCCTCCTGTGTGAGGCCCTGCCTTCCCCTAGGTGATCGTGGTTGGGGTGGTGGGGGAGGCTAGAGCTGTATCAACCAGGAACTGACCAGTTTGTGAGACACACCAAGGAGCTGATCTGTTGGAAGAGAGTTCCTGTAGATGTGAGTTCTTGTTGGGTGCGGCTTGCTGAACTCTCCCTCAGTAGCGTGTTCCCCTTTGGCTGATTCGAGACAGGGAAGAGCAAACAGATGAAGAATAAAAGATGAAGTTATGCTGAGGGGATGTTGCTGAGTTTGGTGTTGGCCTGAGGAAGAAGAGAGGTAGCAGTGCAGTCCTGATGCACAACAGAAGATTTGTTTAGTTTCACCCTAAGTTCTACCCTGAATTCCATTACCTGGAGTGTGCATTGCATTATAATGTCTGCTATCTATGTAGTATAGCGCTATCTATAGCCACAAAATCTGTAGTCTGGCCTGCAGTGATGTTTTTAACAATAGAGTGTGTGATGAGTTGTGCTCTCCCAGGTTATTCTTGTTTGACAGGGAGGTTGCTGAATTTTATACAAGTTATGTTTTCTCATCCTCATTAGAAAAAGTTGAAGTAGTCTGATCAGGAAATGATTAAAGCATGAATCAGAGTGACAGTGTCCTCATTTGAAAAGAAAAAGTGTAGTCTCCTGGATACTTAAGGTTTTAAAAACACTCTTTGCCATCAGTACAATTGTGCCTCCAGGAGAAATAAAGAATCCAGTATGACCCCATGACTGTGCATTTGATAATCATTTCACTCTTAATAATCTAATCCGTCCATTGTAATGAAGCAATTAGCTTGCTGTGCCCCTAGCTGTAGTCTAATAGTGAATAATGGCATTTATTCTTATTTTAACAGTTTTACTGTTGAATACTATTAGGTGGGGTTTATTTGATGTGTCATTTCAGGCCTCGTACAGAGTAGAAAATATCTTTTTGTAAGTCAGACTATCTGTTGTGAAGACATTTATGATGGATGAATTTAGCTCACTGCCATAAATTTCTCTGGGTCAGAAATAAAGGTAATATAACAGTGGCGAGAAAAAAAGCGAAAAAATTAAAAAAGGACAAGGAAAGTAGAAACCGCAGCACTAAATCTGGCTGCTGTTAGTTCCTCTGGTTTCATTTGAAGTGATCAAAGAAGTGATCTGTGACAAAGAATTACTCATTCCTGATCTCATCAGCTAGCCTCAGAATCTTCCCTGTATTTTTCAATTTCTTTTATGGTCTAGCACTCCATTTCAATATAGGTTACCTTTTTTTGGGCTCCAAGCTTAAAATAGGAACAAAAATTCCTAGTATATTTTTAAATGGGAAAAATTTATTTGATGTGTAATACTAAGTTTAAAGTATATTTATTTTGACTTTGCCAGAACTGGGTAGCACTTCTTTTCTTTCTTCATTCACTTTTTCTCTTTCAGACTTCTTTTCACTCTTTTCCTTTTTTTCCCTGCAGTGCTTATTCCTTGTAAGAGCTTTCTATAACACAGGCAGGTTTTGTCCAGTGCAACCGTTACTGTGCTCCTATAATGACTTTTTTCTTTGTAGAAATGGCACGCAGTATCAGACATGGCATTCAGGAGATGTGAGGAGAAGGAAGGCAGAAGGAAGAGTGTCTGGGTTTTGTTGAGTGTAACTGCTGAAAGGCAGATCCAGGTGGAAAGTGACATTTGGAAATTCTTGAGGGGAGAAAATACCTTTTTTGTATGTAGTGTTTTCAAGGTTTTATTTATTTTCAAACTCTACCAATAGAATTTCCTAGTGCAGTGTATTGTGCAGAAGTACTACAACTGTATATGTTCTTGTGGGCTCCTTGGCTTGTTTTCACATCCTAAGTAAGTTCTGGGTGTAGGCAAGGATTCATTAGACCTTCTCAACTTTTTGTTGAGATTTGCATGTTCACTGAGGTAATGAAAAAAATCTTGTCAGGAATTTTTTTTTTGACAGAACTTTCCATATGCTGCTAGAAATCAGACAAGTTTTGATAATGTGGATTCTGTTGGAAGAAACTAGAATTTCTGCCAGCTTCTCTCCCTACCTCCTTGGCAGCCTCACTGGCAGGCTGCTGGGAAACTGTATTCTGCATCCTTTGAGTTGTTCAATCCCCAGTTCTTCAGCAATGGAGACAGCTGGGGCTTCCAGGACCCTTAGTTCTGGGCAGCATGTCAGGTGGCTTATTGCAAAACCCGGACTTCCAATTAAACTAGGTTGAAAACAGTCATTTCGCTTTGTGGAAAATGTCCGACATTTTGGTGTTCATTCTTCCATAAAATGGAATCACTACTAGGTTTGAACCTTCTATCTTCCTTCTCTTATGTGGATTTTGAATGTACTCCTGTCTGGATTTTTTTGGTATTTCAAATGAATGTAACTCCTTTCTTTCTTTTATCTTTCTCTCTTCAGTCAGTTACAGAAAATTATTACAGGACAATGTTTATGTATTAAGAGCAGTCTCACAAATATGAATGAAAATATTGGATTGTTAAGAATGTGTGATCTGACATGTTTTCTCTGTAAGAAATACAATTCAGCTTAGCTAACCTGTACAGTGAAAGTTACTATTAACTCTGACTACCTCTCTCTTTACTGGGGGCTGAAATCTCCCAAGTACCTACATAAACCAACAAAGTTGTCCCCCAGAATCGGCAGCCAATGTTAAATTGTTTTTGTTCTATTCATCTGTTTGATTAAAATCACTTGCTGAACCAACCCTTCATTGGTATATGTATCTGACAGCAAAGTGGGCTAAACTTCTGCTAGAAAAGCTCCAGTATTGCCTATATTCTATAGTGTTTAAATATTCTTTTCTGTGTATTTAGCACAGCCAACAAACAAAATGTACTTCTAATTATTGTTATCACTTTACAAATAGCCTTCTGTTGTCTCATTTAGAACAAGAAACTTGTTTAACTCCTCAGAAAACTAAATTAGCCTCATGCTTAGAGAATAATAGAGAACAAATTTAATTGCCTACCTTTCCCTATTCTTCCTTATCTAATTTACATCATGAACATTTGAGGGCAGCTCACAGGACTTTTTGTTGTTTAAGAAGTGCGTGTCTACTCTGAATTATGCTAAAATTTGTAGTAACTATTTGGCTTTCTGAAGTTTTGTTAAAACGTAATGTAACTGTGATTGACATTCCCCGAAGGAACTGCTTTAATATGCCTTTTTGCTTTCATTAATTTTTGGAAAACCCATGCTGAGAATATATGAAAAGACATCAATAAACATTTATAAATGAAACAGGTGAATAGTAAATAACACTTAGAACTAACACCAGTTTCAACCTTAAATTTCTTTGAAGGCTGCATCTTTGTTTATCAGTTTCTTTAAATATCAGTGAAGCTAATTACTAAGTTTGACACACGGTGTTATTTTTCTTTTCTTTTCCTGTTTATCACCAGATATTATTCGAAGAGATCAAGATAAAAATTAAGCAGTATTTCACACTTTCACCTGCCTTTTAGTTTTTTGGCTTGTTTTTTTTTCGGTCACTGTAACTGTCAGAACTTGAAAAATTTTGGAACGGTTTCCTAAAAAAGATTCGGGCCTGAGAATAGCTCCCTTCTGTTTCCTGGTTTATAGCTTTCTCCACCATCTGAATTTTATGCTGGGCTCTTCTCCCAGGACTACTTTACTGGTGCACTTTCGCAGGCTCAGACATGTGCCCTCCTAGTCAGGGATCAATCTCTGAAAAAAGAGTAAGTAGTCACACAAGGAGAGGCAAGAGCATAAGGGGAGAAATCTGTCTGAGCTATTCACAGAAAATGATTTGAGGAAAAATGCAATTTTTCATGTACTGTCTTTGGACTTTACTCCAAGTGATGAAGAGTTACTGTCCTAGTCAAAGTATTTTGGAAGATGCTGATTTATACTAGCTGAGGATGTGATCTTACACCTTTATTATGAGACTATATTACAGTCTACTCTCATTTCTCATGCTGACATTGAGGAAATTGTCACAATATCCTAAGAAAAACTGGAAGATTTTATTTTCATATTTTTGCCTATGTTTGTTTAGCATTCCAAATGAAAAAAGCTTGAAGCTTGACTTGTGGGTGAAACAAACAGCTCATCTGCACTTAGGGAAGTAGTTTTATATTCTCCCCTTGTTTTCACCATTCTTACTTCAAGCTCGAATGATGTTATGCCATGTTTTTCCAGAACTGTGTTTATTCCTTGTTTCAGGATACATGTGAAATCTCGATGAAAGCATGGAGTGCTATGTCGCTGTTGATAAAATAGCAAATAAAACCAAATTTGCCAAGACTGTTTCTTACAGATGGACAGTTACTTTCTTGAAAAACTTGGTTGTTTTTCCTGAAGATCCTTGAAACTGAGAAGGAATTTTTTGTTAGCTTAGAAATAATTTGTTGTGTAGTGATCAGCTTTGATGTTCTGAAAGGTTTTGGCATCAGTTTCTGTACCTGAGATCCATGTCAGACTGAAAACATACGAATTTGGATCAACCTTGGCTTTTCACTGTTTATCTTGATGCTTTGTTCTCATCTTGAACTCCTTGCTCATTCTAAATAAGAATTGACTTTCTGGGGAGGGTTATGTGCCTGGATGGTGCCTGACCATCAGAAGCTCATTGTGCTCAAAGATGAGAAGTATGTCAAGAAGATTTTCAGGGCTTCTGTCTGGAATAGAATATAGTGATGGCACTGAAAGCATGTTCTTTTAGTTCTTTGGAAATTTGGGGTTTTTAAATCCTTTCTTTTTCCAGTTTCTGTTAGAAAATGATAGACTCTCTGAAGGACTAGATAACAGAAGATTAAGCTGAATAAAGAGAAAATTTGAAATTTCTGCATACCCTTATTTTGAAAGGCAAGATCTTTACCTTCAAGTACAAAGTAGAAGATCACAGAAGACTAGTGGAAAATCTCTAGGTTTCCATCAATATCTTTGCATTCTTAAAGTCTGGTCACTGTCCATTTGTTCCAGACAGAGAGTGAAGAAACAGTGAATATCAGATCTTTGTCAAATGTTAGTATAATTACGTTTTTGGAGGCTTACCTGTTGAGAGTGTGTATTGCAATCAAGATTCCTATTTAATTTTGTGTTTATCTGGTGTCTTCTCTTTGGCCTACAGAACATTTGGAAGTGAGGCCACCAAAATGGTTATATGAACATCTACCAGTAATATTTTGTGATTTTGTGCCATATTATGCATGTATGTTTTAAAGGACTTTTCAGCACTTTACAAGACCGTTCTAGGTAGATTAGGGAGGTGGTGTTGGTTTCTGTTCTTTTTTTTAAATTATTTTTTACTTTAAGTGGCACAGGTCAGAAATTTGTTTGGTAATATGGCCATGTAAAATCACCAAGCATGTTTTATCATGTTTTTTTATTTACTATAGCCATGCCTCTATTTGGCTCCCGTTTCACCCTTTCTCTCTTCCTTACATTACTGACCTAAAGCTCAACACTGCTTGAGCCCTGGCAGGTTATTGCCAGTTGTATTTGAATGATTCAATGGGTCTTTCCAAAATGCTATTTTGCCACTTCTGGGATCCCTGGGAATCCAGTTTCACTTGTATACTCTAGAATGTACAGATTGGGTGCACTATTGTACCTCTGTCAGATTGAGGAACCAGAAAAGCCATTCTGCCTTTACTGAAAATGCAAAAGGTGAGCGTGGAGATTGCTTTCATAGGCTTGCAATAGCTGAGATTAAACTAAGGTATTACTTTTCCCTCAAAAGCTAAAATAATTGTGGATTAAAAATTGTCAATTCATGAGGCTCAAGTGTCTCAGGAATGGTAGGGTTGTATTACATTAAATGTTCTTATATTACAGAAATTTTTATAGGTAATCATTTTCCAAACTAAGGGTGTAAGATGATACAGAAAGCAATCACACTTACTATTATGCATGCCTGAGACAACTGTCATGGCTAGGAATTTGGTTTAACGTTGCTAAAGCACTGATTCCTGAAGTGTTGAAGAAAATATATGAATAAATATATAGCAAAGTCAGAGACTGAAAAATTTAAAGGATAAGCTAGAGGGCTTTTTTACAGAACATGACACACAAATGTTGTGACATCTCTCAAACTCTGCAAGATATGCTATGGTAAGGACCATACAAGAAGCTAATGTTGGTGGGACACAATTCATGAGGGAAAATCATCGTAGATGTGTAAATGCATGCTGAGAAAAAATTTGCTAATTCTAGACCACCTACAGGTAGCTTTGCAAGAAGGCACTGCAACTGAAGTGATTTTGCAAATCAATTGTTTTATATTTTGTAATAGCTAAGATTTGAACTGTTTACTGGCCCTGAGTCATGTAGCTTGCAATAAAGTTTAGTATCAGGTATGTAACACTAGCCCCTGTTGTTCCACTAGTTGGTGAGGAATAGAATTAAAAATAATGTGAAACCTGTTGGATGAAGCTGGGGATATAGATATTGATTTGGTTTATTACTTTTTAACATATATCATCTGGAATATTACTTGCTACAGAATGATCTTTTATTCAAGAGAAATATATGGAACATAGCAGATGTATCAGACAAATTTTGGCTTTGCAGAAGAAGCAAGTAAGGCTTTGTTTTGATTTGGGGCCACAGGGGGCTTTCAGTGATGGTGATACTGAATGATACATGACTGTAACATTCAGTAAATGATACAGTCATGTGTACCAAGGAGACTAACAGCCTTCAACATCAAGGATGTCATGTCCAACTTGCAGAGGAATATGAGGTACTACATTTGCCATTCTCTTGAGAAAATTACAGACAGGCAATAGTAAAATGAGGATTAGTATGTATTTTAAATTCTGTACTACATAATTATTGATTGTTCATTGATAAATGTGCTGGGAAAGAAATAGTGCACTGTGCCTTTCTCAGAGTCTTCTGATATGTAACCTGATATATATATTGCAAAAGTCAGGGACATCAGGAATTGAAATAGTAAGGAAACTATTCTTTCCTTGATTTGTGGTAACCTGAGTTAGTAAGAACATACAGTGGAATTCAGTCATTTGTTCTATCTCATTAAGGAGGCTGAACTACATTGGTTTTACAGTTCATTGCAGAGTGGAGAGTGATCTGGATTACCTGTGCATTGTCAATCTATTTGCATTTAATAGATGCCTTGTTTTGTCTCACCTTCTCAGTAATACAAAAGAGACAAAATAATATTTTTTTTGTGAATGACAGACTAAATTTTTACAATATACATACTACCAAATCAGTCTCCCTGGACTCATATTTAGGCTGATATCTTTGACAGTAGCTAGTCATGAATGTTTAGGAAAGAATATCTCAACAGGCATTTTTATTGCTATCCTTGTTCAGAAAAGTTTTTGCCAGAATCTAGGACTTGCTGAGCTGGGTATTGTACTCACACCACTGGGCATGAGGCACTGGTGAACTGTTGTGTGAATTTCTCTTAATCCTTTTTGAATCTGTTCATACCTCTGCTTTCAACAACATGTTGTGTATCACATTCCCAATTGAATGCATGAAAGCAGTGTGGAAGAAAACCCATCAGTTTTGTTTATTTTTAAATTTGCCATTTGATAACCCTAGTAGGCACCACTTAGCTGGCTACTCTGGAAAGTAGTGAAGCCATACTCACCTTCATCACATTAATTGTGTTTGGATAGATTTCTGCTATATTCCCTCTCAATTGCTTTTTTTTACAGTTCAGACAATCTCATTTTGATCTTGGGTATTTAAAAAGATCATGTATAGATTTTCCAATACGGAAATCAATCTTTGCTCCTGATCACCTTTATTGTCCTTCTTCATAGTTTTTTGAAATAAATTTTATTTTTTATGAGTGGTGGTAACTAGCACTGAGAGGTTAAATAATGACCACACTGTATTTTTATTGAGTGATACAGTAATATATTGTCTTTCATAATAAACCCTCAAAGTTATTGGTTTTGCTTTTTTTGACCACTACTATAAGTTTCTTCCTGAAACATAGTAGTTAATTTATTAGCAAGCTTTATATTTGTAGTTAGGGTTATTTTTCCCATGTGCATTCATTTGTACATACCCACACTGAATATTATCTAACATTAAGTTACTTGTCTGTCCAGTCTTTTAGGATTTCTTACAATTCTTCCCAATCAGCTTCACATTCCAGTAACTTTTTACCACTGGGGAATTTTGTCGCTAAAGTTTATTTTTTCGTATTTGCATTGTGTTTAGATGACAATATCCAATCTTTGAGAACTGCCATTTTAAACCAAGAATGCACTAGATATGGGATTAAACCCATATACTTTAATTAAAAATTTTTAATTCTCCATATGAAGGTTTTCTCAGATTTGTTTTGTTCTAGGTTCAGTACAGATGAGGAATTCCTATAGTTTAATAATTTTATTAAATTGATATCAGAAGATAATTTGAATATTACCCACCCGCCTTTTAGTGTTGCAGTTACTCAACAAATATTTTTGAACGTCAGAACTACAGAGAAAGTTTTCTTATTATATGTTGGACTATAGTAGGTATATATGCAAATGTAAGAAAAACTCTTAAAAATGTAGTCTTAATGTGAGTATAACCTTATATAATAAAACTTGCCATGTTTTTTCATTAAGAATTTTTGTAAAGAATTTATAAAGAATTTATAGCTCACCTTAAAAGCAATAAAGCAGTGCTAATTGAAACAATTCAGAGAATATAGATATATGTGTATGTGGTCACGGTATGAGATTTATTACTTAGCTGGAAATCTTGTTAAAGTGGTGTGTGTGACTACAATTTAGATAACAGAGCAGATGGAGTGCTGTTCTTGCCAGGTGTTAATGTTTTAAAATTTATTTATTTAAATCTTTAATAGCTATTTCCATCTCAGGGTTTTTCTGGTAACAAAGTTCCTGATAGCTTTGGGAAGCTTATAAAGCACCTACTGTACTGCAGTCACACTGTGTTCTGTGACTGCAGTGCTTGAAAAATGTACAAGGTTCCTACAAACCAGAAGATTCCACAAAACACACAGAAATACCTATTGGAGACTATTTTCTAAGTCTCAACAGTAAGCTTCACTATCCAAGGCACCTTTATAACCAACAACTGGAAATGCATGTATGTTTGTGTGAGGCATATGCACTTATAAAAACAAGAAAGTGTTTGAGGCAAAGGGGACAAATGCCAAGTTTCTAATGGTGTACACACATTTAATACCAAACGTTATAATTAAAACATCATTGATTGTTTTGCTTTTAAAAGGAAAACTGATCATTATTCTTCATTCCTGTTTTTTTAGTGTGTAGTTGAATGGAAGATGAATTGCTAGAATGAATGAATGATTCTTAGGTCACCAAGTCCTAACTCTAGCTCTCAGATGAACACGTCTTAGTCCATTTCATAACTGTTTTATGGGTAGAACTTGATTAGTTTAACTCTATTTTACTCTCACTTTTCTTATTTGAAGTCATGCTGGTCTACCACTCTCATTAGAGGCAGAAACCATCTTCCAATTTCCTGCTTAAACCAGTTTCAAATGATTTATTCCTGTTCTTTAACATTTTTCTTCTTTCTCTCATATTTGCCTCTACTTTTACTTGGTTGTTTGGGGTTTTTTTTCATTTCTTATTTTACTACAATTCAACTCTTACTCTGTTTCTTAAATTAGGCCATATATTCTTTATTCATTCTCCTAATTCTTCAGGTATATATGTCTTGAAGATGGCTAAACGGGACTGTGTGGTGTTCAAAGTGAAGCTTTACAAGAATCAGTGTGTTGCCAATAACACTTCTTCCTTTAGCTGAAGGGGGTGGACTGGTTCTCTTTGTTAAGTCACTCTCCTCTCTTATTCTGCAAATTATTGACCATTTCTAGTCATTCTGTGAGCATGAATGCCTTTTGTATATTGGCCTCATGAATGCATGATCTTGTACTTAGCACAACTAGCTGTAGCAGTTTGAGAAGGAACTCTGAGCATGGAGACTAAATGAGCTTGTATGTGAACAACACACTTCATCACAGATGCACTTAACGTTAATGGGCGAGGTGACTTCCCTGCTTCACAGGGTAGATGGCATGGCCTGGGAGCAAAGCTGGGGGTCAGCATTGAAGTTTGTCACACAGCTTCCTGTGAGGAGAGATGGCCTAGCCTCAGAAGTCGTCAGATTGAGGGTCAACCCTCAGCAGGGCAGTCCCGGTGCAGGACTGTGGGGTGCCCTCACCTCACCCCGAGGTCAGAGCTGTGGGAAGCCTTCTCGCTGCCCGGAGCCCTCAATGCTCCCATGGCTGCTGCTGCCACCTCCCTCAGCTCCCTGCTAAGAATCCTCAGTGGAATCAGAGGGCTGGAACACCTCTCCTACGAGGACAGGCTGAGAGAGTTGGGGTTGTTCAGCCTGGAGAAGAGGAGACTCCAGGGAGACCTCATTGCGGCCTTCCAGTATCTGAAGGGAGCCTACAAGTAACCTGGGGGGGACTTCTTACAAGGATTTGTATTGATAGGACAAGGGGCAATGGCTTTAAACTGGAAGAGGGGAGATTTAGAATAGAAATTAGGATGAAGTTTTTCTCTCAGAGTGGTGAGACACTGGATCAGGTTGCTCAGGGAAGTTATGGGTGCTCCATCCCTGCATATATTCAAGCTGGTGTGGGTCTGATGAGCAACCTGGTCAAGTGACAGGTGTCCATGCCCATGGCAGGGGAGTTGGAACTAGATGATCTTTAAGTTCCCTTCCAACTCAAGCCATTCTATGTTTCTATGAATCCCTGGAAAATAACAACTGTTTCAGCAGTCCCAGTGCCGTGTGACCCACCACACCGGCTCTCGTCCTGCCTCTGTTATGGTTTTACTTCAGGTTGGCCAGTTTATATTGCGCAAGGTGTTTATAGTTCTTAGTTCTAGTGCTGCACCTAACTTGGTGGTGTCAGCAAAAGTATGTGTTGTGCTCTTACTTTTATACATGATATTAATGACAACTAAAAAAAATTTCCCAAGATAGATTCTAGAGGAACCTGGCTATTTATGTTCCTTCAGCTTAATGGTTCCTCTTTTAATAGGATATAATGACATCTTTTTGGGTTGGTTCCTGACTGGTGTAATTAATTTTCCTGTGGTATGGCTCAAAAGTTTGCTGAAATTTGGACAAAATAAGTCTGGTTTTTTTGTGTCTGGGTGGTTTTTTTTTTGAGGGGGGGGGTGTGTGTGTAAGGGGACTGCTGTTTTTTTTTGTTTGTTTGCTCCTTCAAGAATCAACAGGTTTTGAAGGAAATAGATTATTTTTACCTACTTTAATTAGTCTCACTTTATCTTATAACTGCTAAGCAGACTTAAGGTAGAGACAGTCATGAGGTGGGCCTGTCTGCTGAGTGCCTGGTAAACACAGAGTTGCCTTTGCCACCAGAAAGAGAGGTAATTTCACAAAAGTTATCTGAGCATTGAGAAGCCCAAGCACCACTGGGTCATTTAGATGAGATTTCTGCTAGCATAAATAGTGGTATAAAAGTGTAATTAGCAAATTGCTGTGCTGGCAAAATTATGAATGGAAACACACTTAAACTTTTTGAGCAGGATGGCATGTTCGGTAGAAACAACTATTTTCTTCAAGTATAGTCTTTCTTACAGGTTTTTTCAATTAATAAGATTTTTTTCAGTTGTATACTAGAATTCCTATCCATGAAAAATATTCCTAAGGTAGGCATAGTGTGTGAATTAATTTCCATTCTTTTGGATATTTTACCATTTTTCTACTACTATCTTATGTGTGACCTTTGCTAGAATACTGCATCCACTTTTAAGGGCCCCTAGTCAGAAGTAAATTGATGGATTGAAGTTGTTCAGGGAACTACAAAGCTGTTTACAAGAACCTATGAAAGGACCAAGAATATGAATTCTTTTAATTTCTTCATGTTATTACAGGATTTAGTGGTAGTAAAAGGGGATATAGCAGGGTGCACAATTTTAGAAGCAAATCAAGAAGTTAAAAGGATTATGAATACTTACAAATATTCAAGGAGTGAGGATTTATTAGTCTGTAGGGTAGCCTGTTACAGAGAACTCTTCTTACTTGATTCTTTCAAAATAAGCCTAAGCATTGTGTCTGTAGGTACACAGTAAAGAACAATACTGGTGATAAAGAACAATACTGGTGATGGTAAAACAGGTATTTCCTATTAGTTTGTAATGCTATAGTTCCTAATATTGACAGAGTGATTTTTATAATGATCTCAAGAACATTATTATTCTTAGTGATTTCTGTGCAGCATACTCCTGTTCAGCTCCATATACGTTCCTCAGAAATGCAAATGAATGAGGCACATCCTGGATGCTATATGTTTAAGTTGGAACATCTTCTGTTTGTTTTGAACCTCTTCTATCTTTTTTGTTTGTTTGGTTTGTTTACTTACATTTTATTTGCTTTTTTTTCTTTTCTTGGCTGTTCGTATTCAGTGAGGAATTTCATTTTTTATAACTTTTTCCTGGTCTTTAGTTCACTTTCTTTACAAAGCTGCTTTTGAAAAAATTCCTCTGGCTTCAGGCCTTGCTTGGCATGCAGAATAGCATCTTTCTGTCAGCCAGCCATTCTTACCTTCTTGGATATCTGTCTGGGTGAAGATATGTTTGGAAGAACTGTAGTGATTGCCAGACATTTGAGCTCTGAAATAGGAAGGAACTCCAAAAAAGTCTCAAAACTTCTTGTCAGAGTTTCACTAGGTAATTTCCAATCTGGCAGTTTAGGTCAATCTAATTAGAGTGTCAGATGAGCTTCTCTCTGGATTTGTGCTTGAACAAGAAAGGAGTTTTCAAATTTAGTCTAGTACCTAGTGGGTATCATCTGTAGAACCGGTCTTTAGAGCATCATTTTGATCTTATTGTTGTGCTCTTTCCCATTGCACAGAGGCACTAGAGGAAGCTTTTCCTCTCTTGCTTTGGTGGGTTAACCCTGGCCAGCAGCTAAGTACATCTGCTCACTCCCTCCCATCTACTGTGGGATGGGGGGAAAAATAAAAGGAAGGTGGGAAGATTTGTGGATCAAAATAAAGACAGCAGCAAAAGCTGCACATGCAAGCAAAGCAAAGGAATTTATTCACTTCTTCCTGCTGGAATGCAGATGTTTAACCAGTTTCTGGTAAGCTCTACCTCATCACAGAACAGTTCAAATGCCATAACCATGACAATCTCTGCTTCCTTGTTCTTTCCTTGAGCTTTTATTGCTCAGCAAAATGTTATATGGTATGGAATATCCTTCTGAACAGTTTGGATCAGCTATTCTAGCTATGTGTCCTCCCAGTTTCTTGCCAACCCCAGCCTGCTTGTGGAGAGACAGGCCAGGAAAAAGCCTTGGCACTGTGCAGTTACTGTTCAGCAATAGGGAGAACACTGCTGTGTTATCAACACTGTCAGTCACAAATGCAAAAAACCCAGCAGCAGACAGGCTGCTAGGAACAAAATTGTCTCGATCACAGCCAGACCCAGCAGATCTGCAGAGTTCCTGTCTAGGAACTATGTCTGTAGCTCTGCTACAGAGGTATGAGAATGAGTGATTATTCAGAAGTAGTGGTGTTGCGTGCAACAAAGAAACCTCTTTAACTTTTGACACACAGCTACTCACGTAGTGTCATTCTTTTGTTCTACTTCCAGTTACTCAACTGTTCTCATTATTAATTTTTTCACTATTGTACCACGAGGTGACCTTTCTCTGCCATTCAGACATTGATAAATAGTATCGCTGATGATTATGATAGATTCATGTAATGACTATGTGCTTCATTGTTTTATTCTCTGACAATAAAGTCACTCCTTCATCTCTGGACAAACACATCTTTTCTGTTAGTTGCTACTTTTGCTTGAAAAGTAGAAAGATTCTTATGGATGATTCTCCTTATATGATGTTTTTCTGAGTAAGGTTTCACTTAGGAAGGAATCCAGGATCAGTTCTAATGTATTCTTTAAGATAATTCTTCCCCTTTTTAATGTATATTGTTCCAGAACTGAGATACTGCCTCACATCCTAGATGTCACTTTCCATCCTAGGTGTCTGGAAGAGTTTATGTATGTTAAACAAAATTATGTTTTCTTTCTGTCTCTGAATCAGAGGCACACAAAGACTCTCATGGTAAAGGCTGTCAGAATTGTTTATTGACTGGTATGAAAGCACTAAGAAATAGCTAGCTACACTGAGGGTGAAGGTCAGCTGCTTAAGGCAGTGATGGTGGTATCAGCTGCAAAGAGAACCTGCATGCTTGAGATCTGCAGATCCACCACTCTTGCTGAGCATTGTGCCTCAGTGACCTCCAGATGTGATGTAGCTTCTGGCAGAGAGGTTCTTCCATAGAGCTGTGGGTGAGCAGCGCTGGAAATAATGGAGTACATGTGAACTCTCAAGCTAAAAAGTTTGATCTTGAATTTTTAAATGTGATTCTCACTTTGGTGGACATCTGTCTATGGATTACAATGTATGTTGAAGAAGTTCCTACTAGTCATAAATGACCTCTTTTAAAAGTTCAGATTATGGTAGCAAGAATAACTGAGAAGTCCATTGCAAATACTGAATTATGTGGAGAGAGCAGGATTTGAATAATGCATATTAAATTCAGCATGGGGCAAATGAGGAGGTCTGAAACAAGAAGTACACAAAATACTAAACAACTGCAGCTTAGCTGAACTGTGCTGAGACATAGAATCTTTGGTAAAATCAAGTTGTGATCGTGTAATTATTGTAATGCATAGAATCCAAGTAGAGATCACAAAACCAACACTAATTTTCTAACTCTTCATTTTATTAACAAGTGATGATGTGTGAACATAACACATCAGGTTGCCTTGCACTGATCCTCATAAGGATGGAACCTTTAGGATGGCAACTCTTATCTCTGTTACAGGAACTACTAAAGTATTAGCAGTGACTGTTCATTGGTTTCTGGTTGAATGCCTAGAAAAAGCACGATGGGATATGCTACTAGTGACTGTCAGCAGTATGAGCAGAAGAATGCTTGGTAGTTGTGGGTTCTGTTTTCAGCTGAAGTGGGAAATAAGAGTAATACATATTAGGATTTGTAGAGGATTATAATGCATCTTCTGTAAGATGCCTGATCCCAGCAGGCAACTCAGGAGAAAGAGCCTTTCTATTCACATTTCAAGTATCTGGATCAAAACCTGATATGACTCATAGAAGCTCAGAGCTCTTTTCAGATATGGTTTTGTTGAGCCTAGGTTAGAAGATTCTCCTTCCAGATGAAATGTTTGGAGCATTTGACTTCTAAAATCTAAGAATTCTCTTTAATATGTGTGATCTGAAGTTACTCTCAAGGGTTTTTTTTGGTTTGGTTTTCATATGATGACCAATGGCACATCTTTTGTCAAAAGTTAAGGCCTTCCTCCAAAGTATGTTACTCAACAGATTTTATTGTTCTCATCAGATTTTTTTTGTTATTTTGTGAAAACAGAGCAGTTTGTCTTCTTGCAGCTTTGTTCATGTAGACAGAGAAACCTTTATAGAGTTTATTAAAGAAATGCAGAGTGAAGTAAAGCCTGTGATGTAGAATGTCAGGTCAAATGGTTGAAAAGTGATAAAGTTTTGTGCAATTGAAAACAGTATTTTATAATGGGAAGTGCATGGTCATTCTTGTCTATTAATAAAGAAGAATATTAATTCGCCTATACCTACCTGGATTGATATGTGTATATGCATTCATTTATTGTTGTTGTTTTTAAGTATTATAACATTTTAATTGATTCATTTTCATTTCTTAACATAGAAAAATAATTCATGTGAAAGTATGGCACATACATTGCTAAAAATAAAATCCAAAATCTTTGTCAACGATGCTACTCTAAAAACTCAATGAGGTAATTATTACATTTGCTAGGATATAGGGGCTGGTGCTCTCTGTATGAAATGTCATGTTTTTGGTACAGCCTGTGAGAACAGTAGAGGCTAAAGGCAACACAGCATTTGGTTATGCTTTCAAAACTGGCTAAGTGAAAATAGTATGGAGTTCTGTGTACATATGGTTAAATCTCTATCACCTTTCAGAAAGCAGAAAAAAGACAAAACCCCTGAAACAAAATCTAAGTGCTTCATAGTTGTTAAACTTTAATTTTTTTGAATTTTAAATTAAACTAATGTTTTTTTCCCTTATGTTCTTCATCGGAAGGAAATTCTCATATCAGGAAAAGGAATTTTGGTAATTAATTCTGCTAAAACAACTAGATATTAAAGGTAACAAAATATAGCACTGTGAAAAAATAGTAAATTGAAATAAAATTTGTTTCATTGTCAGAACATGCTATCTTGGAGATATTAATGGAGGTGAAAATTCATGAAAATGTACCCATTAAAGTAGGAATGTGACTTAATATGTTCTCTTTTTGTTTTTAAGAGTAATTTTAACTTTAAAAATTTATTTTATACATTGTAAACAAAAAATTGCTCTGTTTTATGGTCTGTGACAGCACTGGGAGAAGTCTACAACAACTCTCAAGTGTAAAGGAATTTCTTTTTCATTATAAATATATTTCTGGGAGAACAGAAGATTCTTGGCTGTGTCTGTACACTTATACTACAGAAGTGGTATGCATCACAGAATTGATTGATTTTTAATATTCATAAAAGGAGAATTTAGTTTGTTTTTAACTATGCATTGATGACGTTTTTACATCTTGAAATCAGTTTTTGTTGAGAATAGGCAGGATAGTTTGCTTAACTGCACCTGATACTTGAAATGTTTGTGATTCATGTAACATTTTTTTCCATGTTATTAAGGAATACAAAGCAGAGAAAGAGTGGCAAATACCTTTGTGAGTTAATTTTTTGAAGTATGCTAAGGGAGGCAGATATAATCCGAAGAGAGCATCTAGCTTGATTGGTGTAAACATAGAATCATAGAATGGTTAAGGTTGGAAGGGACCTTGAAGATCATCTAGTTCCAAACCCCCTGCCATAGGCAGGTCCCACTAGACCAGGTTGCTCAAAGCCCCATCCAACCTGGCCTTGAACAATTCCAGTGTTGGGGCATCCACAACCTCCCTGGGCAACCTGTTCCAGTGCCTCACCACTCTCATGGTGAAGAATTTCTTCCTTATTTCTAATCTAAATCTACCCTCTTGCAGTTTCAGGCCATTGCCTGAATAAACAAGAAAGACTTGCTGACTTTCTGTTATTATAAAATGCATCATTTTCCAGTCCAGTCTGTGACTACAGAGGTTCTGTGTTACTTGGAGTGTGCGTGTGTGCAGGATGGGGTGTGGACCAGGAATGGCCATTTCCCATTGCTGGCTGCTGGTCAGGAGGGCAGTGCTGTCCGTCGGCTGTGGTGCACACAGCCTGCCTGAAGCACAGAAAGAACCTGCATTTCCTGCTATGTGAATTTGTATATTTTCTTTCAAAGGTTCTATATAAGCTCTTAAATTGCATGGACAAGTTTTTGCAGTAAATCAAAGGATGACCTCAGTTGTTTTTTATGAGATAGAAATGGGGATGTAACTTAAAAAAATATAATTAATATTTATATGAAAATTAAATAATATTATGTGCTTGCCGTTTACTCTGTCATATATTGATGTGAAAATAGATTATTTGAATACAATGTTAACATTTTAACAGTTGGTAAAATGGAAGCTGTAGCTGTAGTAGTGGACCTGTCTTTGCAGCAAACCTGTAACTTTGCTAGATCACAATGTAATTGATAGTTAGGAAAAATAAATTCCAAGTTCACTTCTTTGTTCATTAAACTGTGTTGATTTTTCTCTAGCAGAATTGTGAAACTAATAATTTTGCTGATTGATGTTACAAAAACCTCGAGTTAGCAAGGTGTACTTCTGACCTCATGGTGAATACCTACCCTGTCTGTATATGATATTAGTAACTTGTATATGGTATTATCTTCCCCTGTCTTCTTTCTGTTTAGTGATTGAAAACTCTGATACGGTGTGGGAGAGGTCATGCTGCCTTATACTTCATACAGTATTTAACACTCAGGTAGCTGCCTGGACGCAGATTAACAATAATAGGCTAGGTGAGCTGAGATACAGGAGTGATATTCTGTCAGTTTTGAGGGGATGAATGACTTTGGCAAACAGTTTAACAGCATAGCTTAACATTGCTGAACAGCTAAAAGAAATTCAAAGACTTGGAAAGAGAGACCTGGGCCTGCTTAGTCCTATGGAAAAGATGACCACAAAAAGCCTCCTAAAAGCTCTTGATTAAGTGACAGGGAAAGAAGGAAAACAATTAAAACACTTAAAAGTGTAAAATACTAAATAATACTTTTTTCTTAACTGTACCTCTTAATGTTTTCATGCTAGCTAGGGAGTTTTATAGAAGAAAACTACTTTGCAACACCTGGCAGTCTTTAGATATCCCATGAAAAGAACTAGGCAAGACGAGCTTTAGCTACCAGTGTTAATTTGGTTCTTCTTCCTTTTATTTACAAACACACATAAAGGGTGGGTAAAGAAAGCACGAGAAAAAGACGCATCTTTACGTTAATTTTATTTGCAGCTTGGTGCTGGAGGAGCACATCCCGAAGCCTTGCTGGCCTGCAGTAGTTGTTGCTATTAGCTGCCTTACACGCCGTTGGCTCATGGGGGTGCTGCAGCCATGAGGCTGTGGCTGTGGGGGAAGGTTCTGAGCTGGTTGGCGGTGGCGATACGAGGGAAAGAAAAGATGAGGTAAAAGGCAAAGAAGAGAAAGAACTGTTGATGCCTTCTAGGATTTTTCCTGATTTATGCATAGCTGCTTGAGATGCCTTTTAAAAAATTTTGGTCTGGCTGGGATATTTCTTAGGATCAGGCCAATGGATGCTTGTTACTATTATTTTGGTTATTGGGCCACCAGGAGATGAGGGCATGACAAATTGTCTTCCTGGCAAATGATGACTAAATAAATAACCTAACATAGCCCATTCTTCAATTGACATTTTTTTCATTGTTTAAGGCTAATTTCTGACAATCTGATTATTTTACCATTCATCATTAACACACTGTCCTTTGGTGATAGAAATATTTTTTGAAGTGAAAGGTTTTCTTCAGTTGCTAATTCACTTTATCTGCCTCATATATTTTCCTGTCAATATTAATTTTCTAAGATATTTGACATTTTAAGAGTCTTTATTGCAATTCAATATGCAAGTTTGCTGATTTATTGCACAAGTAGGATTCCTTCTTGTTCAGCATCTTCATATCCTGAGTTCATTAAGAGTGAAGGACAGTGATACACCAACAAAGATTTCAAGAAGCACATTTCCAATGTAATAACCCACCTGGTATTTTAAGTTGAAGCTTAGGTCTCCAAATCTTGACAGACTCTTTTGTAAACTAGTGATAAACTTAGAGAGGTTTTTTTCCTTAACCAACAGTTATCATTGTCGTAGTTAAGGTGTCACATTAACCTCCTATTCAAGGCAGAGAAAACCACGATTGTATTGGTGTAATTGCTTTTGCATTGGTGTGACCTTCTTCAACCTCAGATTTCTTCTCTTTACTTTTGTGCATGTAAATGAAAAGGAAGAATAAAAGAATGTATGTCTTAATCATATATAGTGTAATGACTGCTTACTGAAAGTGATGTTACATTTTTTTTGTGATCTCCATTTCATATTATAAAAATTTTCAAAGCAAAGAAATACATTCTGGTGGAACTAAAAACATTCCATATAAATAAGTTAATTCAGCCAACCATTCAGAGGGGAATAGTTGTACTGATTTATTTATTTATGATAACTTCTAAGTATTCTAGCTACCAGTGTCATTATTTCTAAGTAGTCTTCTGTATTAGATTCATATTGAAAGATCAGTGTATTTTGTATGTGATCACTAAATCATCAGGAAAATGAAGGACGACTTGCTGTTGTAGGAGAGAATAGAAGCTTCTTACCTTATTTAAAAAAATAATGCTAATGAAAGAGTAGTCACTATTTGACATAGTTAAGATTTTTTTTTATATGACATTTTAGACTTTCTCTTCAGAAAGAAATTAAAAATTGCTGTTACTGGTCAGTTCTACTTAAAATGTTATGAGCTGTCTTAAAATTAATTCAGCATGCATCCTAGTAGTTCATAGTTAAAATGTACAGTGATAGATTTTAAAGCTATGAGGAGCTTTTCCTAAAGAGAAGTCGTCATGACCGTGTGGTCTAACTTCTGTATAACAGATTGTAGAGTTTTTGTAATGGTCTGTATTAAAAACTTTGGCTGTGAGAGCTAACTACAAATACCTAGTCTGCTGTATCATTCCTTATTTATGTAAAAAGAATTATTGATAATAGCTAGTAGTCATGCTATTATCAATACGCATCACATGATCTCGTGTCTTCCGAATGTGTATTGATGTATGCACTGAGTTTTTAAAATTTTTGGTCAGCAGGAAAAGTCATGAAATGTACTCTTTCATAGGTTTTGTCCAGGTGCACATTTCCTGGGCATTTTCATTTTCCTACTTATTTTAGTCTCCAGCTTTGAATTAATTTTCATGGTGGGACAACTGTTGGAACTGTAAGTCTCTCTATTTTTTCCATTAGGAAGGAAGACATCTTTTATGTATCAACTTACTGAGATGTCTTAAATAACTTCTGTGAACTGAAGAACAGGAAATGCCTGTTTGATATTCATGAACATCAAGATGATGAATTTTGTACAGTATGCTTTGAAAATATTAGAAATAATTAAAAAATGAAAATAGTCAGCCTGCTTGTGGTAAATCCTTCAAAAAGCTAATGTTAGGAATGTGATTTAGTGGTGGACTTGGCAGTGCTAGGATTATGGTTGAACTCAATGATCTTAAAGGTCTTTCCCAACCTGAATAATTCTATGAATGTTATATTCACTTTGTCACTTAGTGACAAGTTGTTCTATGTTAAACAAAGGATCAATGGCATCTGTCAGAAACCACCTGTCATGTTGCTTGACATAGAAGCTTGTTAGATGTGTTTTGCTTTAGGTAGAAACAGTTACAGAAACTGTGTTTGCACATTTCAGTACAAATATTTATTGGCCTATTTAATATTTTTACATCCAGTACATTTTGTAATAAGTTGCAACAATCACAAAATTGGAACATGCATAGATTTTGCTGTTTCAGCTTTTCAGATGACAAAGCTAAATTGATAATTTGCCTTTTTTTTGACAGTATTTACTTAAGTGGAAATAATAATTACTTTTTTTTGGCAGTAGTGCTTATCTATCATTTGGCCAAATGGCAAATCTTATTTGTCTAGAAGCTTCTTTGAATTCTCATTCAAATGTTTGCTTTTTGTAAACTGCATTAAGATTTGGAAATGGATGGGTAGTGTAGTGAGTGATGACAGAATAAAATGTAATGTAAAAAGTGAAGCTGATACTTGTTTGTGGAATGAGCCGTTTCTGTTTGAAATATAATCAAAACACTGATACTAGCAATGAAGATTAATGTCCTACTTTGCCTTAAACAACCATGCTTAACTTTACTAAAGTGAATAATCTTTACAATTGCTAAGGTTACTCACTGTCTTAGGAACATATGTAAGATCCAGATGTCTTAAGAAATTTGTTTTCTGACATACACCTAACCATCGCTATGCAACAAGGTGTTTGTTCTAAAGCTCCTTGCATGTCTAAGTTTGGGCTCTAGCATATGTACAGAAGTGTCTTAGCATGAAGAAACAGAAGATTCACCTTGTCATAATAGAAAAACTAGTCAAAGTTGTTCCTAAACTCTGACTGAGCATCATCAAAGATGCAGTGAGCTCACCTCGTGAATACCTATGACTTTGAGTCTGTCATAAAACACAGCAAATGTGGCTAGATTTAATTGGAAGCGTCTTACATTTTTATGAGGGAATGAGAGAAGGTGGCCAGAATAAAAACCTAGACAATAGAGGGTCATTTCATAGTATCATAAGATTGTGCAGATTGGAAGAGACTTCTTGAGGTCATCTAGTGGTCTTGCCCAAAGCAAGAACAAGTAGGTGAAGTTGTTTAGGAACTTGTTGAATTTTGAACGTCTCCAAGGATTGAGAATCCACATTCTGTCTGAAAAAAGAATGAACCTGTTCATCTAGTTTCTGACTTCTCCAAGAATATTCTGCCAACAGGCAGTTCATGGTACTATTGCACATAATTTCAAATGTGTAGAGAGGCCTCAGTCAGTCACTCAAATTCATGGAAGAGACAGATATTCAGAGGAGCAGTGCCCTTTTTCTTCTATTGGCTAGATCTCTGCAGTTTCTTTGTCAGTTTTTCAAGTGTCTGGATTTTGTTTTAAGGATATTTAACTTTATTTACTATACATAGTGCATAATTTAAACCTTTTAAATAGTTTTCTTGGGGTACTTTTTAGGCCTTGTTTGAATGCAGCACAGTAGTCACTAAATCTTGCCATTAGTCCTTACCTGTGCAGACACTTGTGTGAAGTTAAGCATGTTCGTAAACATTTTCAGTCTTTGAGCATGATTTTCAACTTAACTTGAAAGCAGAGCTCTCCAACTCTCTTGCTGTATTTATGGACTTTTAACATAAAAGTGGTGGGAGGGAGTTGTCTGGAGCCTCACTGTGCTATCATAATGCAGAGAAATAATACTTTTACTTGTAAATGTAACTGGGCAGTTACTCTGTTTCTTGAAGGCTGATTTAGATTTGCCCAGTTTAAGACCTGTGTATTTGCTTGCCTGACAACCATGTCTGTATTGTGGCTGCAGGATATGAATCTGTCCCTCATATAGTAAGAAGTACCAAACAGACATGGAAAAGATAGCGCTGTTATTTTTAAATGAGAAAATGGGAAGTATAAGGCTATTGCAATGAGTTTGTTGTCTCCGAGTGCTAAAAAACTAAGCTATCAATTGTATACAAGGCTAGAAATCCTGTGATATAAAACCTTTCAAGAATTATTATAGGGAATTTGTCCTTCTTTCCCAAGGAATGAATAATAATGATTTTGTTTCTTGTAAAGATTATTTACAGCATCCACAATAAATTGATTTATATTTAAAGAGCTAGGTAACTTTTAAGTAGTCATTGACATTCCAACTAGAATATATTTTTTGTATAGTTATTGTGGTGATGACTATTTAAGGTAAAGTATGTTAATTATAACAGTGTCATCACAGATGCTGCTACTCTCTGTTTTATAGAAAATATCTTAAATTTCCTGTCTACTTGAAATTTCATAACAGAAAAGATTACATTGGCCATTCCACAGATATCTTTGCATATCATACATATTGTTACTATTTTTTTAATTATGAGTTGTCCTCCTTCTTTAGTAATTCTCTTAACTTCAACTAGTACTTAGAAAAGTGGTTAGCATTTTCCAAATATTTTCAATAATATTTAAACACATTTAAACTTTCAGTGCTCCTTTTATGGCAGTTTGGGTTGGTCTCCGAAGTGTTTAAGTAACTGACAGTAAATACAGTCGTTATACCTTTTTTTAGATATCACTTTAAATTTAAATTACGGGTTTTTTCAAATCTAGTGTCAGTGATGCACAGAACAAATACCTGTTTTGTTTAAAGAAAGTCTGAGTCCACAATAATTTTTTCCTGCTGTGATAATACCTATAATTAATAATACAATGATTATAGGAATTTTGACATTCATTTGTGGTTTCAGTAACTAGCTTGTGTAATGTTTATAATGAAGTTTCTTCATTTACATCCTGAAATCATACACAAGAAGAATATAAGACATCACAAACAGAGTAGTATTAGTATCGATCAGTTTGACTACAGTGCTATGTCATCTGTGGCTGATCTAATGTTGATTTTGAATCATAATCTTCTGGGGTTTTGGTAGGCCTCATAACAAATTAGAAATTCTGAAGCATCTTTGTTGGGCATTCTGTTGTTTTCAGTTTAATTAAATGTGAAAAAAAGAATTGTCTTTGTTTTTATTTTATACTGTTTCCTCATTTTGAACAGCAGATACTGAAGTGCTAATCCCATTCCATTCTGCAGAGGTTCTTAGTTGTCCTTATCAACATAGTGTCTTTAGTCTTTCAGTCATGCATTAAATGACATGACTAACATCTGTTACAATTGGTTTGTTCTCTCACATTCTCTCCCTGGGGGAGGAATTTCATGTGCAGTTAGTGGGGTTTATTTTAACATGGTGGTTTGAAAAAATAAGTGCATTTCTTTGTGTTCACATTGAATAGGTGAGATCAGTGCGCCTTGTAGCTAGAACAAAAGACAGGGTGGTTTAGGAATTGAAGATTGTTGTAGAAAAGCTCTGTCTCCTTTCATGTAAATGAAAACCATTATTATGCCTAAGGAGTGAAATTGTTGACCATGATCTTTATCTTGGACAGGTTGGTCATAAGATGTTGAGCATTTTGACCATAAGAAATGAAACTTTCCACTCAATGCTCTCTTCTGTTAAAAATCAAGGCAGAGAGTAGAAAACTAGGCTAAAGCCCTTATGGTGCAAAAATGTAGATGTGAATTTGATAATGGCTGATAGCTTCTTGCTGGGGAATTTTGCATTACTGTGGTTAAGTAAGATAGTGATAATGGCAACTGATAAGTATTGGTGCCCATAAAATGAAATGAAATCTCCTGACAAGCTAGGAAAGGAGAAAACAGTTGTAGGTGCTCTATGGTAGGCCATTATCATGAGGAATTACAAGAGAATTCTTAAATACTTGACTGAGTTGACAGTTTGAGGATATATATGTCCAACAAAATAGGGATACAAACATTTAAAAGTGGTTTTCTCTGCCCATTCACTTTATCTTGTTCAGCTTCCACCAGCTGTTCTCCATTCCTGAAGAGATTTTGTTCAAGTAGCGAAACCCTGTTATCGTTATAAGTGATAAAAATCAGCACATCCAGATGCTAAGCTGGTCTTTGAAGCATCATAGAAAAATTAGGCAAGATTTCTAAAGCCATGATCAGTGTAACTCTTGTGCTTATTTGCAAAGATATAAATACATTTTATTTATAGAATGTCATTTTATTGAAATCAAAAGAGCTTGCTGTTTCCTTATGAGAACTGTGGAAGATGCCAGAGTCCTTCCATCACAGCTTTCTGTTCTAAGAACGTTTTGCAAATCAGTGTTATTCTGCAGCATTGTATTAGCAGTAAAAAAACATTATGTGTAATTAATGAGATAGTAATTTTATGTGCTTTTTATGTGTCAGTCTAGAGTGTTTTTATTTTCTACAGAAATGAGGTTGCTTCCACACTTCTATTTTCTAAGTGTTTTTCTTCCAGGTACAATTTTGTCTTTGAGCTGCATTGTAAGCCACTATATTCAAGTTCTCCAGAAAGTAAAAAGATCCTTTTTCCCAGAACTTGGAAGAATTTGCTATTTTCTCTTTCTAAAGCTCAGTAATTTTATATTTTTATAGTTTCATCTAGTCTTATTGAATGTAGCTTTTTTTTGCACAGTGCTACTTTTTTTAGTCACTGCAGTCAATGAGATAATATTGCAATATTTTTAGCATTGCTTGTATTACAGCTATTATCAGAGATGTTGAAACTAAATAATTTTAGGCAAACTAAAAAACTGGCTTCTATAGTTATGGTTATGCAAACTACAGAGATTTGTTTGGCAATGCATGAACAAAATGGATACATAAAAATCCCATCTCTTTTTAGGTAATGTTATTCCTTGTTATTTAAGTATCAACTTAATTAGAAATAACTTTAAATTTGTGTGGTGGCATTGTATTAA
>VYZX01018841.1:9751-34504 GCA_013401335.1 Brachypteracias leptosomus | reverse complement strand
TTTCAAGCAATTTGGCTCTGGGTTCAAGCAGCAAATCTTAGCTCTGGCATTGTAAAATGGGGCACCGCCCCATGCTAGATGAACTTCTTAAAGTCTATGCAAAGAAAATCCAAGGTCACCAAAACAGTTAAACTTAAATGTCTGTGTGAATAAATGTCTATGCCCCTCCATTTCCTGCCGTTATTATTGCAAGCAGAAATTTGTTACTAGGATCATTCTGAGAAAGTTGATAGAAAGGCTTACATACAAAGACAGAGTGCTTCAAGACGTACCCTCTGCCTTCACTGACACTTCAGTCATAATTTATCTTGCCCAGTACTAAGGCACAAGTTAGCTATGTAATACTACCAACATCATTCCTGTTCTGTGGAAAAAAAAAAAAAAAGAACTTCATCCAGTAGAACTGCCAGTCTTCCTTAACTACATTTTCTGTGAGCATACAGAAGCACAAACCTGTATCAAACCTACAGATTCATACAAATGAATTATCTGTATAAATCAAAATGTGGTTTACAGTTCTGGTATTTGTTTCAGCTTGTTATTGTAGCAATACAACAAAGGCATCAACAGCCAGTTCAGTTTCAACCTGATAATAACTGGAAAAAATATGATACCTTCATACTTTCACATGAAGGTTTTCTTTATTTCATATGGCATGGAGATGGACACTAAAACATTCATTGGCTGTATTTATCACGCTTTACAAATGGTGAACTGGTGGTGTTTGGAACTCTCTCACTTAAAGAAAAACAAACCACCATCCTATTTAAATGCAAGCCTGTATAATTCCAAATTGTATGTTCAAAAGCATCCATAATCAAACTCTGTCACAGAATTAATTAAGAAAACCAACCAGACGTCAGATTTAAGCTTCTGTTGAAGGAAAAGTGTTCCAAAGTTAACAGCTAGTTTCTGGGTTGACCTTACCCTAGAATTCTCCTTGTGGCAAAGTCATCATACTTACCCATTCTAGAAATAATTCTTCTTCTAGAATTAATCATAGATCCATCCAAAACAATGATTAACCCACAGTTCTTTAATGCAATAAACACATCAAAATTCAAATATGTATGTATCAAACACACATGAGGTAATCCTATATGTTATTTATGGCATTTTTCTGATATGAGAATAATTGATTCAAATGGGTAATTTACAGTCTGGCATCTTGATTTTAAAGCATTATTTTACTAATATCCATCAAGAGAGTAATCAATTTAGTGGTGAGGCAGAGCTAATAATTCTGTAGAAATTTTATAATGTCTTCATGCTTTAGCATGAAGTTTTTGCTCATCCCTGCCCTTAATTTGTGTAATGGGGGCTATCTATTCCATCCACACATTTTCTTTTTACTGCCTGATTCAGTGTATCACAAAAGAAATAGAAAGTTGATCAACAAGTGAGTAATTATAAACCACTAAGTTACTTTCTGATTACCCTTCACTTTTATTGCAGCCTCCTTTCAAACCTACTTCTGAATCTGATGAACAAATTCCTTCTCTATATGGTATTTTCTTCCCTTCTATTAAGTGCCTTAACATGCCAAGACTCTTTTTCAGTCATATAATTACAATGATTAGACTTTTTTCTCCCCATTCTAACTCTCAGGAAGGCAGTACTACATGTAACCTTTCAGTATTGCTTTTATGAAAACAAAGGCAGTTAATGTTTTGTAAGGAAAATTACAAATCAAAGAACATCATGTACTCTCGGCATCAGTTCAAGTTTTCTTTGTTACAGTGTTCAGAACGATATTTAGGTAATACATTTGGAATCCAGTAGTGTAAAAAAGAGAGTGGACACGTTAAAGGCTCAGTCTCGTTACTAAGGTGTGTTGCCATGCATTGTTTACAAACATCCAAATGTTCTTGAGCTTGCCTTCAATTTGTTTTGAAAGCCCAAGGCCATACATGTATATTTTGTTTCTCCCTGTTCTTTACAATATGTACTAATAAAATAGAGAAAAAAAAAAATTCCAATTAAGAAATATGGATGTAAAGAAAAAATGTGTTTGATCTTGCCAGCAAGAGGCCCACAATTATCGGTTTCTTCATACATTCTCAGAAAGAGATTATGTAAGTGCTGGACAAGAACCAAATGAGATCCTGTTCACAGTTTTAAGGCTAGCTCACACAGTGCCTAAGCATATCTATACACAGTGCCACTGGCAAATAAGAAGTGGAAAAGGAACTAAGATGGCTGGAACAAAGCTGTGTAGTACGATCAGTTCATGACCTACTTTAGAAATGAGTCACCTACTACTTCCACAACAGTTCATTTCAGTGAACTGGGCAGTATATTCCAATGTACAACTTCTATTTTTCTAATGTAAAAAACCCCAATAATTCAAAAAAATTAAACAAAACCTAAACACACAAAAATCCATGGTTCTGTGAAGAAGTTTGGTTTGATTTTTAATTTAGCTTTTGTAAAATGGAAATATGAAATCAAAAGTCCTTTCAAAATGGAAAACCATACTCTTCCATTCTACAGCAACAAAATAAAATACACCCCTCAGTTGCAAAGTGCTGCTCAAAGTAAGTGAAACATCATTAAAATAGGTCTCAAACTTTCTGCATTTGACAAATCACACTTTCCTCCAACCAGAGAAAAGACTCCCTCAAACATTTCCAACATCACTATTTTGCTACAGACCCCAAATTTAGCAACAAACCACTCTGTTATAAAGTTAGAGCTTAAAAGGGCACACCAAAGTATTAAAAACTGCACCAAGTTGTAGATACATTTCACTTGAGACTTTGACAGAGTGATTTAGGTAGGATTTTTTTTTAGCTCCTGATAGAACAGCTTATAGCAGCTGTCTTCTTTGTAAATGAGGGAATTACAGCAAGAAATCATATTAATAAATGAAAAATGTAAATGTTAACTAGTGAAGAATTTATTAAAATGCTTTATAATCAGGAAATAACATAGGCTGGACAAGGCTTTTGCATTGATGCTTTCCCACCATGAGTTAGCACAGCAGTAGTCTTTCTTAAGATGCATTTTATTTCACTACAGCTAATGAAAATTTACCACTTCCACACATACTGTTGCTGAAATACGACAATATCAAATAATAGCTTGGTGGTTTCTCTATAGTCTAAGAAAGGAAGTTCTGGATTATGAAATATTACAGTTCCAGTCAAAGGAGCTGTACTTTGCCACTGCAAAGGAGCAGTACTTAGCCACTGCCATTTGTCACATAAAAATACTTTTTACATGTAAGAAGAAGAAGAAAGTTTCTTTTCCAAATCACCGTATTCCTGTGAAATTCCGTATCCCAGAAGTTTAACCTCAAATCACTGCCTGAGCAGAAATTGTCAGCTTCTGCTTTTTCTAGTCAGTTTATTCTTGTTCTCTTGATTATTATTTCAGCAATTTAATCCTTCTTACCACCAGTAGCAAAGAATGTAAAACGTCTATATGCCTCTAAAATTATATTACCTTCATCCTCTGTGCTTGTCTCTATATCCAAGTCACCTTTATTAAGAATCTCCCCAGTGCAAGCTCTACAACATATCAAGGAACAGATGTTTAGAGTGTCTGTACAATAGTTATTGGGGTATTCTGTTTATTTTAATGGGACCCTGGATCCCTGTAACTGCAAGGAACATTCACACATTTACAAAAGATTTTATACTGCATTCCAATGAGAAACCATAAACAGATTCATCTCTTTTGCACTCATGCAATAAAGAAATGTTTAAGGCCAGAATCTGGAGACACAACAGAATGATTCGGCCCCAAGAGAAGAGATAAGAGATTTCACTTCTCAGGAGAGCCACATGACTTGACATGGGTTTAAAACAAACTTTAACTATTAAACAGTTTCTTGTCAGAAAGTGTTCACCTCATTCCCTTCAGAAAGGAAAGATAAAAATAGCTGACCATTCCCATTTTCCTGAAATGGTCCCTGTGCTCTCATTTTTGTATTTACTTTCCCTCCCTCAGCATGAAAACTGCAACACATACATACTCAGTTAACAAGGTAAAGATTTTTAGCACAGAAGAGATAAATGCAATGGGTAAAATACTCAAAGGCACGATGCTTGAAGAAAATATGACTCAGCATGCACAGCACACAAAGATCCTAAGGTCTTCTTGAAACAAACTCCTCTTGAGCTGAGTGGGGAGTAGTTACTTCAGAGAATAGGCCCTTACTTCCAAAGAAAGACAAATATAAAACGTTCCTACTGTGATTCTGACAAACTGTAGTGGTCCTACTGCTTTCAATGTATTCTGTTCCTTTTCTTTGTCTCTGTTTTTACAGAGGTTTACTTACCACTGAAACCATGGTCCTGCCTCATTCACCTTCCTGTTCCTTCTCAGTCTTGCCATGTAAGTGTTCACAGAGACCTGGACTGGGCCAGGCTAAGGAGCTGATCTTTCTGAAAAGAAAAGATAGCTTTGATTTGAATCATGATGTGGCTGCAGAGCAAAGCCCTGGGAATGTGCAGACAGAGAAAAGAGAGGTGGTGGGACTGCCACTTTCAGCAGTGGCATGGATTTCACTCAGACCAAAGTGGCTAGCTATGGACTGAAGGTGGAAATAAGCCATTGAATGGATGACTCCTTGGGGAGTCATCACTTGGACCTTCACACGATGGCTGTAACAAGAGGGGCTGACCTGGAAAACTGCTTTCAGCTCCCTTTGATGAAAGAAAATATCATAGTATGCGGGGGAAGCACATAAAATTTATTTCACACACCCCCAAGTTGTTACTCAGGACGTGTATTATTGAAGTCCCTAACCCTTTTGACCTCCCCAAGTCATACATAAATAAAATATTCCCTTCCTTCCTCCTTCTTACTTCTTTCTACTTTACCCTCCTACAGAAAAGAGAGGCCCTCCTACCACCACGATATAACAGAGAGAGTCTCAGAGTTACTATCTCCTCAGTTACACGGACACAGAAGATAATAAAATTTCTTCTGGGCTGCCCCTCCCTCTTATTTAGGATTAATTTTTATTAACATACTACATTAGCTTAAATTTTAAAAAGTAAAATGTTTCTTGACACCTTTGCAAAACAAACACCCGTTTGCAAATTTGAGATAAAAAGCTTTGAACTCCTAAACATTTTTTTAATGCCAAGTGTTAACAACCACAGCAGACCATAGAGAGTACAACCACAGAAAATAAACATGAGCAGCAGGAAAGAGGAGAAAAAAAACCCTCCTGTGCAATTCCTTCATTGGCTTTGCAAAAACTTGCACTTGATACGTGAAGAGCTCTGTCTGAAACCATTAATAACAAAAACAATCACCAAATGAAAGAGCAGCCTTGCAAGCAACGATCCATAAAAAGAAAGCCAGTTAATTAAACAAATCACAAGCTATCTCCAGACTGTCTCTCTCACTTTAAAGTCCTCAGTACAGAAAAGAGAAGAAAAAAAATCTCATCAAATGATATAATCATAACAGCCTCAAAATAACTCACACATTTCCAGATAAATCACTTCTGAAATATTAAGTGCCTGGAAAAGCCTGGAGGGAAATTGCACCTTAGCTGCAATTCCTGCTACTCGGAGAGGCTTTGGAGAATACCAGATCTTCTTTCCCTTCACTAAATGTTTATTCCGATCCCTTAAATTGTCAGTTTTTAATATAAAACTTTACTTAATCTCTAGATTGATTTCACTTGATGTTGCAGGGCCATTTCAGGATGTCTCAGAAGGCACTTAATTGGAATTGAAGGCTCAGGGTTAGAAACACAACATTAATCCCTTGCCAAAACCTTACAGAGCTTTCTGGGCAGGGCCAGGGAGCCAGAGCTGAACTAGAGAACTGGCCGCATGAACATGGCTAAAGACACTGCTGACCCCATGCACATTACTGCCCTGACAGCAAAGGTAACAGCGAGTTAATGGAACTGGATGTGCATTAATTTTTCTGAGATTATGCACTGTGATGAGACTCTTTCATCAGATTCTATGGGTCATAGCAGCTGGTAAGAGCCTTAACAGTGTCATTCTATTATAAGGCTATTATCGATCCAAAATATAATTTGAAGATCAATTTGGATTGGAATCAGAACCCAATATGACAATGATTTCAGAGCAGATAAGAGGTAATTTACTCCTCTGGGTGCCAGAAATCAATTTTTGGTTTTCTATACTGACCTGGCTGCCAAAAAAAGAAGGGGGGGGAAAAAAAGAAATAAAAGAGCTGAGGATAATGTGCAAATAAAGGATTATAGTAATCCAATCTGGAGGTGATAAAAGTATAAACCCAGCTGCAAACCCATCTGAGGTAAACAAACATTTAATCCCAGCTAAATATCTCAGATAATGGCAAAAAGGCTTCATGTTATTTTTGCTGCATTTGGCTAATAGAAAATACAGCTCTGAATTCAAAGCAGCTCCTTACATTTCTCACAGAATTCTTTGTGGCAGTCAGCACCCAGGAAGCTTACTTGGGGATCTTTAGACTCATCACTACTATTTGTATCATAGCTGTGCCGGCCACCCTGGCAAATCTGCATTGAAGGGCTAATATCCAGACGCAGCCAACATCCCCTCAGCATACCTTCATCTTTTATTATTCTTCATCTGTTTGCTCTTCTCTATCTCAAACCAGCCAAGGGGGAACACACCACTGACAGAGCACTCAGCAAGCTGCCCCCAACAGGAACTCTCTTCAAACTGAGCAGCTCCTTGTTGCTTCTCACAAACTAGTCGGTTTGTGGTTAATATATCTCTAGCCTCGCCCACCACCCCAACCATGATCACCTGGGGAAAGGCAGGGACTCACACAGGTGGGCCAGGTTCTGCCTCAGGGGCCTTGGGGAACAGAACATGTTGCTGAGTTGTGACTCATCTAGAGGTCAACCCCAACTCAGGGCCCACAGCCCAGGCCCCAGCACTTCAACTGCCCACCTCAGCACGGGGGACATCGAGAGTAATGCATGCTGAGGCCGTTGCTGCCGCAGGGCAAACAACAGGCAAGAGGTGGCCTAAAAAACAGAAGGGACTTTTTCTCGAAGTTGTTGGCAGACCTGAGAATTCTCCACTCTCTACAGGGTTGGCCCTTAAACCCTTTTCACTTTTATTAAGTGCAGACGCACTGCAGAGATGTGAGACTTAGTTATCTACAGTGAAACTGGAAAGGGTTTTTTCTTCTTCTTTTTTTCCTTTTTTTTTCTTTTCCTCCAGACAACCGCAGCAGAATCAGTTTTATTCAGATTTGGCTGTAATTGGAGCGAGGCTCTCACTGAATCTAATTTCAGCTGGAACTAATTATAGGGGGAAAAGGTCATAAATGTAAGATGGCTGCATAACTATGTCGGAAGAATATTGACATCATATAGTATTAACTCTGCTCCTGTAAAGGCCATAAATACTCAGACTAAAAACAGCCATTAAGAGACAGAACAAAATGTACCTATTTCTTTTGATTAGAGGGAGGACAAAATCTCTAAAGGGAGACTTACAATCATACAATAAAGCAGTGCTACACACAAAAAATAATAAAAAAACCCAATCAAGATAGAGATCAACTGTCTCAGATGAAATTCTGCGCCATACCAGAAAAAAACAGCACTCCTGCAGCTGAACTAAGCACTATGCAAAATCTAACTGGACAAATTAGTTGCAGTAACAAAAACAGCCAGAAGAAATTGCCACAACTGATAACCAAGCTAAAACCATCTGCACAGATTCCACACGATCATACCATGTGTGAATGCTGGACACACTGAGACACGTCTTGAAGAAAATCCCTTATTACTGCTCCCCTAACCATGGGCCCACCAGGCCAAAATGGCTGCCCAAACCAGCCTGAGGGTGGGGTTGACCAGAGCCATGCTCCAGGTGGGCCAGGAGGCCCTGCACCCTCTGCCCCTGCCACCTCAGTGCTTTGGGTGCACACCGCCACAGAGACCACCCCAGCACCCCCTCTGTGCCAGGAGAACCCCTGGCCTGCCTTTTGGAGATCTCCTGCTCTTTCAGGTGAGCGGAGGAGACCACACCAGACTCAGTCCCTGCTTGCTGCTGAGGCAATTGGGCAGCCGGCGATGGACCTGACTTCACTCCACCCACTTCACTGGAAGGAAACCAGCATGAGTGACAGCTCCATATGAGCCCAGCCCTCATGGAAACTGGCCAGATTAGATTCTCACCTGAGCCTCAGAGGCTTCAGGATGTTCCCTGTGAGGAAACACACAGGCAGATCCAGCCAAGATTCCTCCTTGGGAATCTTGAATGTTTCATGGAATTTTCTAATAGATTTGATTAAATAAAGAATTTCAGTATTTTCTCTATGTTTATGTTTTCTTGTAATCAACACCACACCAGTACAAGCAGAATGACATTACATATAAAAATAAATTAGACATGCAGCCTAAATTTCGACCATAATATGTTTCAATTAGTCAATGAACTGTTACTTAGAGCTGCACACTCACCATCTTTCTGAAATTAAGCACTGCTTTGGTACTTAGATTTACAGAAGCTCAATACCTAAGCCAGTTACATGGTCTGCTTTAGCCCGGAGGCTGAACTGTAGTGATGACCCAAGTCAAATTAATAAACACAGAAGTCTGCCAGACATCTCATGATGAGCTGCACTGCAATGAACCTTTGTAGATTCTGTAGGAAGCAGCTGAAAGTAATTTCTGAAACATCAACTGAAATCAGTTAGTAATTAATTTTTTTCTCTCTTTCTCTCTTAGCAACCCCGCAAATGCACACCACTATCGGGGTCTGAACTGGAACATTTTGCAGCCAGTGACTGACTGCAGTCTCTCCATCGAAACTGTATGTCACAGGAACAAAGGCTCACACTTGGTCACACTGTGCTTCATGTCACCTTCTTCTCCCCTCGCTTCAGTCTGAAGCAAATTCCTACTAAATTGATGGAGGTGCATAAAGAGATCAAGCAACCAGTCTGCCTTTGACACAGTACAGTGTCTTCCTAACGGTGTTTATTGTTGCATCTGTATCAGTAGAAGGTCATGTTTCCTTCTGGGTCACTTGCCAGCACTAAATTCCTTCTATGATCCTTGATTTATGGCCTTTTTAATAAGTACTTCTCAGATGCCATCTATCGCCACCAACTGGCATCACCTATGTTTTCTCTCTGTTGTGGCCACAAGGAAGAGAATAACTTGTCCTTTCAATAGAACACTTTTAATAAAGAGAAAGGGGACAATGATTAGCTTTGAAAAGTACCCATGACAGACGCAGGACCAGATGATTGTAAAATAAATGCTAGAAAAAGTGGAAAGTCAAGATCAAACAGTTCATCATGAAAAGGAAGAAGGTATTTTTATCCATACTTCAATCTCCAGTCACTATTCTACTTGTTGGAACATTAGTTCTTCAAATTGCTTTTAATTACACGGCCTAGAAATAAATATGCACCACTATCAGCATGCTCTGATGTTGAATACAAGGGGCTCTCACTTTCATTCCAGTCAAGGCACCATTCCAAGGTGATTTATACTCTCATTATGGGCTGTTGCCTTTCTTATGTAAATTTGTAATCAAATATTCTAAACAGGTGATGATAAATAATTTGGATAACTCTGCTAGCAGCCAAAATCACAGCCACAGGACCTCACAAGTCTAACAGGAGAATTTCACCCACTCACATGCACATGAACATTCCAGACAGGTACACTTCCATGTTATTAAATCTTCTAACAATTTTTGAATGCATGAACTCAACCTATACCGAATTGGTGACAAATTTTTTTTACTATGCTTAATTTAGCAAACTTCCCTCTCATAACATAAGCTATTAGGACAAAAGGAGCATTAATTAACTTACTGAATTTTTGATCAGATGTTGAAATGATAATTTATCATTTTAATAGTCTGTTCTAGCATGGATTTCTTAGAAATGTTTCACAGAGTGAGCCAACAAATTAATGTAATAATTATAATCCCTTTGCTTGATTCAAGTATTATGCATCACTCTATGTTGTTTAAATGCCCCTTCAGTGCAACAGTACAATGCACCTTTCCTATATACAAAAAGTCCTTTGCTGATACATCATCAATTAGTTTGTGTACCATCCCCAAAAGGTAGTGGTTAATATTTTTTTTGTTGTTTTTTGGTTTTGTTTTTAAATTTAAGAGATTAAATTTCGCTTCAAAAGAATCTTATAAAAAACGTATCTGATTTTCTTTTTAATTTCTGAACAAATCACTTTTTGGTTGAGATTCCAGGGTTGGACATCCACAGGTTGTTTGAAATGTGGGGAGTACTGTATAAAACTTCACCTGGATGGGAAGACTGCAGAGAATCAGGTGGGCTAGCCTGTTCCTTCACAGCCAGCCCTGTTCTTCTGCACCAAGCTGGTCTCACAGTAGGATGGAATTCAGGAACATTAGAATATTAAATCCTGGAACGCTTATATTGAGCATATCTGGGCATTACATAGTCCCACAGAAACAAAAAAAGGAAAAAAGAGATTGCCTTTTCTAAATGGCACCGTGCAATTTGAACAGAGCTGTGCTGCCCAGGTTCAACATTTCTCACTCATGACTCTGCCTCTGCACGCAATTGCTAGTCTTTTAAAATTCCAGCCTTAATGAAATAGGTAAGCTGCAGAAAAGATTAAGCTGAAAAATACAGCAGGAATACAGAATGAGGACAGGTGATTGATCTTTGAGTGGATATCCAACAGTGCAATGAAATTCTCAGGCTGGTTCTTCTTTATTTCAAAGTGGTTTTGATTCAGAGGGATTTTATAGCAGCTAAATCATGCAGTTGGCACAGATTGTGCAAGCTTTTCAGCATGTTATACCCTGAAAGATGTCACATTTGGCAGAGGCAGTAAAGCTCCATGAATTTATTGTTGTTTCCCATTGAACACCAAAACCCAGGGCATCAAAAGATGATACAGCACACGTTACAACACTATTGTGTCGAGTCACCTGCTAGCCTGGCTAGCATAAACCTCTGGTGGAATGCTACAAAATGCCAAATGGAAGCCACCTGTATATGGGAAATAGAAGGTAGAACTGGATAGACTGGTGAGTGACAATTGCAAACCCTGTCTGTGGACTTGTAGACATCCTACACACGAGCAATTCAACTTACTTGTAAAGCTCTTTCAAGTGAATGGACTTCAAGATTGCTTCCAAAAATAAGTTTTACTTTCAGGAGTAGTATTTTTAGGGACTTTCAGCAGGACTACTCATACATGTCAAATTATAGATACCCTTAAGCATTCCCAGAATCAGGAACACATACTGAGTGTTTATTTATTTAATCTACATAGTATTGATAATTGCTTTTCTCATAGTGAACAAGAGACTTTTATCAGCAAGTTTAGCTTGTGTGAGCATAGTGCTAACTAGCTCTGGTTGGAAAGTGTGTAAGGCACATGAAATAAGATAAATTAATTTACTTTCTTTTTCTTTTTTCTATCCTAAAGTATCAATAAACAAAACAAATTGAGATTTCATGACAGCTTAGTAATCTCTACTTAATTCCAAGTGAAAGTTAGCCCATTTTCAGTCAAAAGTGGAGCAGAAAAAATGTGACTAGAAAAAGATTAGAGTGGCTTCTTTAGCACCCAGTTTTGTTTTCCACTCCACTTGAGCTACTTGCAAACTTTGCAGAGCATGCTTGAAAACTATATCTTGCTATATTTGAAAAACAAAATAAAAGGCCACTTTCTCATAGACCAAGACATTCATATGTAAACAATCAACAGAAACAGCTACTTGAAAATTTATCAGGAATTGTCTGAAATGGATATAAAGCACAGCTACCCCCCTATTATTTCCTATGAATCTACAAACTCAGAAAAAAATTCTGTCTTTTATGTTTCTGGAAGTCTCATCCTTTAATAATTTCTGTTGGAGGCTAGAAGAAACATTTAAGAAGCTTATGTTTTTGTTTTCCAATTCTAAATATCCAGTCAGGAATTCAGTATCTCAGCAAGTGCCCAGCCACCCACCTAAGTAGCTATCCTATGAGAACTACTGCAAGAAAGTTCAAAAGAGTGTTCTGACCCTCAGCTTAACCTTGCAAGGAGTCTATTCCCACTACTGTTGGATATACAAAAGTAGCATTAATAGAGTTCAGGGTTTGCAATTTCTCTGTGCTTTAAGAGCATTAGAAAGGTTTTACTATGTACATCACAAATAGGTAAAGCATATCCAACATCCAAGTTTCTCATTATGGGAGATATTATATTAGATTGTTATTCACAACAGGAGAGTGTCACACTTTTCTGTGTACTCTAGTTCAGCACTTTTCTAATTTCACGGACCTCAATTTACATTTGTCAGTGTTTGAAGTTAGATGATATTGGTCTACTCAGGAAATGAGTTAAAGGGGAGAGAGAGGTCATTCACCTTTTGGGCAGTACCGTACTTTGATGATGCATAAATAAAGCACAGCACGAGTGTGTCAGCAAAAAATGGATGTCCTCAAGCCCTTTGATGCAAAGGATGATGTTTGTTAGGAACAGAAGGTTAAATATGTAGAAACTGTAAGGCTGAAGTGATGATGTGAAGAGAATCTGGCTAACCTCTTAGCAGAAATCCACCTTGTCATTCACTGTGAGTTTACAGACATGGAGATTTCAATAGATTACCAATGCTGATTAGCAACTGTATATGCAAAGTTTATTTACGAGCTGAATTGCTAGCAGTCTGTGCTATATGAACCCTAAAGAACTGGTACTTGTAATGGGCCTGATCCAAAGACCTGTCAGTGTTTTTTTCATTATTTTAATAGGATTCAGAGAAGACCCTTAGTTATTAATATCCAATAAAAGGGCACCTGTGTTACCTGCACTTACAGGTTCACACATTTAGAGCAGGTTGTACATATTGCCACCCGTTACTTCAGGCTAGGAGAACTTAGTAAATATTTTGTCCTAAGGATTCAAAAACATTTTCCTAAAGCTGAATGGTATAGCTAAAGATAAAAATCCTTGTATACTTAACTCAATTTATTCAAACATTAACTTGAAAATGTTTCAGAACTTTTTCCAAATTTCTGATGCAGCTTCATTCGCATTGGTGGCTGCAGTTTAGAATCAGCTGAGGTTACAAACTCTCTCTCCAAAGCATCTATACACCTGAAGGAAAATGGACAAATCTGTGTGTACTCCTGCCTTTCTGCCTGGACTTTTCAACGGATTGAATGTGCACAGAAGTCTAACACCAGAGCTTACATGCACAAAAAGAAGCCCTAAACATAGAACCATGGAATGGTTCAGGTTGGAAGGGACCTTAAAGATCACTTACTTCTAATCCCCCTGTCATGGGCAGGGACACATTCCACTAGATAAGGTTGATCAAAGCCCCATCCAACCCGGCCTTGAACTCTTGAGGGATGGGGCATCCCAATCTTCTCTGTGCAACCTGTTCCAGTGCCTCACCACACTCAGACTGAAGAACCACCTCCTTACATCTAATCTAAATTTATACTCTTTCACTTTAAAGCCATTACCCCTTGTCCTGTCATTGCATGCCCTTGTAAAAAGTCCCTCTCCAGTTTTCTTGCAGGTTCCCTTCAGGCATTGGGAGGCTGCTATAAGGTCTCCCCAGAGCCTTCTCTTCTCCAGGNAGGTCTCCCCAGAGCCTTCTCTTCTCCAGGCTGAACAATCCCAATTCTTTCAGCCTATCTTCATAGGAGAAGTTCTCCAGCCATCAATCATCTTTGTGGCCTTCCTCTGGACCCACTCTAACCAATCCATGCCCTTCTTCTGTTGAGGGCTCCAGAGCTGAATGCAGTACTCCAGGTGGGATCTCAAGAGAGTGGAGTAAAAAGAAAGAATCACCTCTCTCGATCTGCTGGCCATGCTTCTTTTGATGCAAACCAAGATATGGTTGGCTTTCTGGGCGGCAAATGCACATTGCTGGTTCATGTTGAACCAACACCCCCAAGTGCTTCTCCTCTGGGCTGTTCACAATCCATTCTCCACCAAACCTGTGTTTGTGCTTGGGATTGCCCCAACCTATTTGCAGGACCTTGTACTTGGCCTTGTTGAACTTCATGAGGTTTGCAGAGGCCCACCTCTCAAGCCTGCTAGGGTCCCTCTGGATGGCATCCCTTCCCTCCAGCATGTCGACTGCACCACACAGCTTGGTGTGGTCCACAAACCTGCTGAGGGTGCTCTCAATCCCACTGTCCATGTCACCGACAAAGATGTTAAACAGTGCCAGTGCCAGTACTGAATGCTGAGGAATGGCAGTTGTCACTGGTCTCCATTTGGACATTGAGCAATTGACTGTAACTCTTTGAGTGTGACCATCAGCCAATTCTTTATCCCTTGAGTGCTCCAGCCATCAAATCCACACCTCTCCAATTTAGATAAGGATATTGTGCAGGACAGTGTCAAATGCTTTGCACAAGTCCAGGTAGACTAGACAGGTAAGCTGCCCAACAGCACATGGCAGACAATCTTGAGCACACGGTTTTAGAGCTTCACACTTAAGCATTTTTAAGTCTAACAAGTCAAAAAGATTTGCACTTACATATCTTGTTTTCCATCTATTGCACAGCAATATGGACTTTGCAAAGTGAAATCTTAAACCAGACACAAAAGTCAGAAAAACAGTGAAGTTTTGAGTTAGAACAATGAATTCATTAAACCAAATCAAATAAACAAACCCCTAAAGTGTTAAAACAAGGCATTTGAATAGTAACAACTGTTAAAATGAGCTCTGAAATCTCCATGCAACATGAGATTTTTATTGGCAAACAATTAAATCTCTCTTTAAGTGTGCTTTCTCTGTAGAACCTAATTTATAATCTTATCAGGCATGTCTCTCAGAAGAATTTGCTACTAGTCTAAGCCTTTATCTGCACAATGCAGAATACTAACAATTGTCTTATATGTTTGTTTCCAATGTCAAAGACTGAAATTCCAATTTAAGGTTCTGACTGCTTTCAGAATTTGATATTATTTTTAAAGTGCTGTCACTTTTGTTCACATGGTGTGTCAGAAAAAGAAAATGTAAAAATAAAAAGAATCTGTTGATGATAAAGAAAGAAGGAGAAAGGTGATGTGCTCAGGAAGCACTTTGCTATAGCTCATTTGCTGTTTTATCATTTTCCTGTTACCCTCCAGGGCCCTATTTTGTTTCAGCCCTAGTCATTAGAATTTAAGTTTTACAATAAGTATTAAAGGAAGTTAGAGGCAAGGTAGAATTAACAGTGTGTACTTTATGTATACTGCATCCAACTATGAATTTTTGAAACCTGTAGTAGATATGCCTACACATCCAACTCTGGCTGCTGTGTACTTGGCACTGCCTAGTCTTCATATCTCACTGCCTTTGGTTTTTCTAGAAATCTGTAATAGCTTAATCTTTCCAAGTCACTGACCTATATCACAGTGTACATTTGTAATTAGAATAATAGATAACAATAATTTCAAGCAAATAGTTTTAATTCTAGGAACTGCTAACCTACCTCTTTTTTTTAACTTTAGCAGAATTCCGAAGAGAACAAAGTATTTTTTTAGCAAGCAAGTCATACAGCTCTGCATTATTATTTCCTTCCATTCCCCCCAGTCCAAGTTCTGAAATTCTTTAAGATGTGGAACACAGCAGTCACACACAGTACTAGCCTAGAGAGTATTTGTTTCATTTAACTTTTTTCCTAATCCCACATAAAATCCTGTTAATTCTTTCAACATAAATAGGACACATTACAATTCCAAGCTTCCCCTCCCCTTTTATTTGGCTCAGAACACCTGATGGTTAATTCCCAGTTGAGATAATTAGTCCTTGGTTATCACCAGTTATTGTCACCTGTTCAACTTGAAAATGTCTACAAATCTGAGTTTTCTAATTAGCATCATAAGATCCCTACAGCATACAGCTATTTTTTTTTTCCACAAGGCAAATCACTTTTCACTTACACACTCTGTCTATTGAGTCTCGTTTGGTAATAGTGCTTCAAAAATTATAGTGTTTTTCACAGAATAGACTTGTCATTGCCCTACCTCCTATCAAGCCCAGATGGCTGCTTCTACAAAGGAGAGAAAAACA
Source organism: Brachypteracias leptosomus (assembly GCA_013401335.1). Classification (NCBI taxonomy): domain Eukaryota; kingdom Metazoa; phylum Chordata; class Aves; order Coraciiformes; family Brachypteraciidae; genus Brachypteracias; species Brachypteracias leptosomus. Next base: position 18,533 of record VYZX01018841.1, on the reverse strand, counting down.
GAAAAGGGAATTAAATGAAACCCTCTCCTTAATAAGTATCCAAGTCAATTTAAATACTTCCATTTCATTTTTACATCAGAGTCATGCCCTAGCATTAAGGCATAAAGAACATTCTCAGTGTGCTGATAAGCCCCATGACACGTTGAACTGACATTTCAGTAAGTGGAATAAGCTGTAGTTTATTTTTAACTTCTATGGTATGAAGCTGAAGGTAAATTGTGCTAGAGACAATGGCCCAGTCAATTAGATCTGGGTTGACTTCCATATGTACTTAATGAGGTGGCCTTCTAACTAAAACCACCACAAAATAATACTTGAAATTTTAAATCCTCAAAGCACGTGACACAAGAACACTCAATATCTTAGTAATTACTTCCCTTTGTTCTCTGTGATACCTGCTGTGGATTAATGGCCATTCAAGGGAGGTGATTAGTACACCTCCTAAGTCTGAAGTTCTGCAGTAAAAATGCTCCGACATTTTTTGAGGGAGAGTATCACAAGAATTCTGCTAACATCTTCCAAGCCTTCCCTCACTGTCACACAGTACCTCTGCAAGTATGAGAGGAGCTCCCAGATACAGAAAGTGGCAACTGCTGGCCCTGAAAGGTGGAAAAGGTTGTGCTGTTTGGGAGTCAAGCTTCTGCGCTTCAGAGAATGGTCTGTGTTTGGAAGGAACCTTTAAAGGTCATCTAGTCCAACCCCAATCCCAAATTGCTTCTTCCTGGCCTATACTAACAACAAATTACAATACTCTGATGACTAGAGCAGACGTTAACAAACTCACCTGCACTTTTCTCTTGTCCTCACTTATCTACCTTGGCACAGGGAGTAGAGCTCAGACCCTCAGATCCATTTGGGCATCAAATTCCCTTTGAAATTGAGTTGTTAGATTCCTGTTTGTGAGGATCTGGGTTTAAGCGGGGATACAGAGTCTGCTTATTGCTTTGTGTCTGGAGCCTATGAATCAGATAGACTCACACACAGTGGAATAGGATTATTGCTTCATGGCATGGGCAGGCAGCAGCAGTCACGATCTAGCCCTTTGAGATCAAGACAGCAAGAAATTCATGAAGATTTAGAGTAGTTAAAGGAGTTTATTTTCCAGGTGGGAAATCCAGGTGTCAGAAGGAAAGTAACTATAAATTTTCAACCCAGCTTTCCACATAAAATGTAAAGCCATTTGGAGCACACAGAAAGCTCAGTATGAACTACAGCCGATAGCTGGAGCAAGGTATGGTCAGTGGTTTTAAATGATTGATGGAGCTATCTCTGCACTAAAGTACTAAGGTTGGAACAGAATAAAAAAATAGAGATCTGTTATAATGGTGCTTTATACCTTTTTTTCTTCCTCTGATGGTCAAATAGAGTTCAGTTGTACAGAACAACTGTTACTTTGTACCACTGATGCATATGGTAGCTCCAAATACATCTACTAGAGAACTTTATTCCAATAAACAGAAATATGTAGCACATAGAGATGGTTTTTAAAATGTCTCCTAACTTATTATTGTCTCTTTAGAAAGTAAAGGAATTAAAGCATATTCAAATTGTTTAGTTACTGTAGTTGAAGAAATGTGTATATCAATATATATTTAATGTTGTGCTTTATTCCTATTTAAATATTCAAAAGGGCTTTAAGGTATGTCAATGAGTCATCTTAGCTCACTAGATTTATTACCTTTCACTTGTAACAACTTGGGCTTTCCTGCACAAGATCACATAAAATACTCTGGTACAGTGAGAAAAGTCAAACCCAAGCTGAAGTGACAGCACAGCACAGACACTTGAGGTAACACTGGCCACTCATTCCTTTCTTTTCCTTTTCAAATACCAGGACTATGTGAGTTTTCAACCAAGTACCAGATACTTTAATCTTCCTGAAATCGGTGACACTGCTCAGGGACTATTCTACATAAAAAAAATATATGAACAAGTGCTGAAAGAACAGACTACCAAATACCCTCTGAGAAAGAGTATGAGACACTGACTATACTCAGCTCTGAGATCAGTGTATTAGCTGACTGGCACTTCTCTTGCTGAGAAAGGATCAATGAAGAAAAGATCAGCTGAAGAAAGATCGATGGTGACCAGACAAACCATTAATTCATAAGAAAAGAGATTTTGCTTGGAGAAATAGGACATTACCCTGAGGCTCAAGCTCAGACTTGATCATTCCTATGTCTTACACGTTGAGCTTAATTCTTACTCCAATAAAGTGCAAGCCCTGCAAGAACAGGGTGAGAACAAGCTCCACACTGGACACTGTTTCAGACAGATACAGAAACAGCGAAGCAAAACACAGAAGAGTAAGATCATAAATAGTCACACCCCATGTGAAAATGTGGTCCTCTATTTCCACAAGTGGAGATTTCTCACATGCTTTTGTAACAAAATGGGACTACTCCTGTAACCTAGAATTTAGTATTCCTTCTGTTCTGAGCTCTGCAGGTTCTCCTGCAGTTTTAATATTTGAATAATGTCTAGTTTCTTTTAAACACTGTCACAAGCACTCACAGTGTCACAAACATCTCAATTTTCTCCTCCTTTCTGTAGGGAGAGAATTGTATTACATGATGCTGGATTGTTGTACTCTTAGAGAAAGGTGGGGGGTTTGTTGTTCTGTTTAGCTATCTTCCACTTGGAGCACTGAAACTCTAGATGGTCACTATTCTCAGACTGCCTGGAAAAAAGTTCTCTTTCAGTGATAAACTTTTACAAAACCCAAAAGATAGGGAAAACCTCAGATAAATAAGAATATAGGCCAGAATTTGTACATATATACTTACAAAAACATTCTGTGGTAATAGAGAAATGAGGTGCTCAGAGAACAGTGCCGAGTGCTGAGAAAAAGTCTTTGATGTTTTTGAGACACTAAAGGAGTTGTTAACGCACAGTTCACCTGTGGATATTGCCAAGGAGAGGTAGCACTACTCTACTGATCATGTTTTAAAGTGCTGCTCCGTGTAAAGTATAAACAGCACAGCAGCTTTAACCAGCATGTCGTGCTGTTTTAACAGGAGAAAAGAGCTTGAGATGAGAGTATAAGCTTCATTTGGAGCTAAGTTCCAGCTTTTCCAGAATAAAGAAGGAGCTTTGATTCTAATATATTTTTTTGTGTCTAATGTTGCTCCATCATTTCTTTGAAGCTGCAGAGGATCACAGGGCTGCCACTGGATGCTAACTTGCTGCACAGCCCACAGGCTGAAGCCAACTGCGCGGGGGGTGGTAACCGTGCATCGTCTGGGGGAAGCCCCCAAACAGGTAATTGAAGCTATGTTTTGATTTAAAAAATGGATTTTGAAAGAAAAAACAAAAACACACATAGCAGTAGAGATGTGCATTTAACAATGAGCAGTCAGAATTTTCTGGAGCAAAAGGGGAATTCCAAAATAACGTTCAAGTGTTTCTCAGATCACACACATCAGATCACATTCTGGGAACAGTGAGTTCTACCTAATGGATTCAATTAAAAAAAATACCATTTAAGACACAGTGCACTCTCCCAGGTTAAGTCACCAGGCTTTGCTGTTTGTGCTAGGAACTGAATATAAAATCATAACCTGTCTAATACTTATTTAAGATGGCACTCTACTTATTATGATAAAGTAACTTTTGGACACATACTGAATATATACCTGGAGCCAATAGACACTGTCTTAATGGACTGCCACATATACCCAATGAAACCATTAATTAAATCAAGCCTTACTCACTTCTGTGGTTAAAAGGAATAAACTTGGTCTTATAAATCCAATCTCATACCACTAGGTAATAGCTATCCATTGCTTATTAAATTTTTGCTACCATTATCAGAAGAAAAAAAAATCAGATTCAATTTGAAGTATTGCTTTAACAATATATTTCAAGAATGCTTTTAGAATATCTGGACCGTACCCATTCTTGCTTTCCATTGTAAAGTTTCATGGGAAAAATGGAGAGAAATAATTCAGTATTATAGGAAGACTATTCAGAAAACTTATAATATAAATAAAAGTGTTTCACTTGATTCCCTTCCTATTGCCACCTCTTCCCTTGGAAAGGTGGTGTGAAAAATCTTGGTAGAGAAAGAATTTCCTGAACAAAAAAATATTTTTTAAATGCACATATTTTCATGTGATATATATTTTACCATATAATGCAAGTACCTTCCTAAGGAAACAATGAAGAATTATGCAAAACTGATCCGAAGCAATTTCTGGTAAAAAGCCAAGACCCCCATTTTTCAAACACCACCCTCTCAAACTCTTTCCCACACCAAAGCTGTGGGCTCTGTTCCATTTGCCCAGCTGCACGTGTGGCCATCCTGCACCACATTCTAGCAGGAATTCCCAGAGTCCCTGGTTGGGCTCCACCTGGCCACTGAACTTCACGGGGTTTTGTTACTTCATAGTAGCAGTGTCCCAGATATAGCCAGCAGACACTGGGAATAACCCTTGAGAATAAAAGGATACCTGGATGGTAGCTAAAAGGTAGTATGATTACTTCAGCTAACAGTGTGCACTACTAACAGCTTCAGACTTCTTTAATATATTAGTTTTGCACTTTTTGGGCACAGTTCTTCAGTACCCATTATGGGAATGGGTCTTGCTGGTGAATCTGAAGGAGGAAAATACACAGTTTCACATCTCATGAACTGTGAGAGTCTTTTTAGCTTTTGTTCAGATTTCAGCACAACTTAGTGGGTGAAATCAAAACCTCTTTCAAGTCAGTGAGAGTTCTGCCATGGATTCAAAGAGGCAGAGCTTCTTTGTGAGGATAAGCTGGAGCTCCATTTTGCCAAACTTCACATGACCAAAATGCATTGTTCATTTAGAGCTGCCTTGATCATAAACATGCCTCATTTTACTTTACTCTGAGTCACTCCCTGAAGTTTTAACTTACATATTTATTGTTGATTCAGAAATGTTTGGCTAACAATGACAGTGTGACTTAGTGGACGATACAATTTAGACATCAGAACTTAAGGAAGAGAAGCATTTAATAAAGTTCACGTTCTTTTTGGATAAAACTCCATGCTACCTAATCAACAGTCCTACGGCTTGGCCTTTATTGTAATAAATTATTTCCATACTCTCTTGTCAGGGGTTTATCAAAGAACTGGCACAAGAAACCACTTCTTGATTTGGCTCCAGTCAGAGTTCACAGACTAGCTCAGGCAAACTGCACCCCATTCATTTTTGGGGGAGTTCTAGCTCAGTTGACAACCTCAAAAGCTGAATTTACAGCAGAAACTTCCCAGTGCATTTTAATACCGCATTCAGTTTAATTAGCACTTGGGCAATTCCTTTTGTTCTCGGTAAACAACAGTAAGATTTGACAAGGCAGAGAAAAGAGTATATTTGTTGCTTTCATATGTCACTCAAGCTAGCCCATCACCATTCCCAAACTAATACTTCTTTACACGAACTTCTGCTAAATAGTGTTAGATTTTTAAGTCTAAAACTGGCAGGTTTTCCCAGGGTTGCATCTGATATCAAAATCAAGGTTTATTAACATTACAAAGAGCACTGCTGTCCTGTAGTGCCCCTTTTATCATTCTAAGCAGCTGCCTTGAGGCAATGCATTTAACCTTGGGAAATGGGAGAGGAATTCTGGGAAGCCAGAAATCTTTGACAGCTCAAGCCTTTTACCTCATCCAAAATCTACTCTACAGCTTCAGCTCCCACACTGGAAAAAGAAAAAAAAAAAGAGGCCCTTATTTTCATTTGATGTTTATCTGTTCTATTCATTGCACTTAAAATCAAAAGATAGGACTGTATTTATTTACACTGATCTTCCATTTGTGTTTCAAGCACACTAGTGATGAATATTTTCGTTTTCTCTACTGAGACTCCTACTAGAAAGATAGTGTCAGGGGGTGTGTGGGTGTGTTGTGGGGACACCGAACCATTTAGAAGTGTGCTAAATTTTAAGAAATAGTTCTGCAGGTTATCTTATTCCTACTAGTTTTATTTTTTATGATAAATTTCATATTACATTTCGCTATTTCATCACCTGTTGCAATAGTGAAGAACTGTCACTGGTTCAGTTATAAGCCCTTATTTGTCAGGGTTTAGAGCTAAGCTGTAAAAATAGAATTAATTTTGATGTTTCACATATTGATTCTCACTTTATACACAGCTTTTTCTTTCAGAAGGTCCCGAAGTATTTCCTAAGCTATACACAAATATAATGTTTGAAAAGCAGCTAATTCCACAGTTTCGAGCTGGCCCACGGCATATTGCAAGACACCAAAGCAGTGTGGATACAAATTAACCATCAGACATTAAACAAACATCTACAGTTTTGAATTTTGATCTAACATCACTCAAGCAAATAAAACCCCAAAGTTCTTTTTTTTCCTCTTAAGTTTCTGTTGAAAATGAATACAATAAACTACACTGTTCAGGGCCAAATTTAGAGGAGATAATCTGCAGACTGTCTAAGGAGAAAGGGAGTTATGCTTTATCTTAGAGGAAAATTAGATTTCTCTGCTTTCCTAGGGTATATTTACACGGCATGGTATAGTGCTTTTCCTCCTTCTCAGCAGCAAATATTAGCCTAAGCAGAAGTCGGCGTTGGCATAACTACACTTCTTTTTGCAGCCATTTGTAGCCTACTACTCCATCTGAAGTCAGCTATCTCAGTACAAAGCAAGAGTGAGCCTAGAGATCAAACCTGGCATTTTAGCCCTCTAAGCTCAGGGGACATGGTCTGTGCTCTCTCTGTTCATAGCTATCTCCATCTAACCAGATTTTGCTCTTATTCAGGTGAATTGTTCAGCTGCTCTGACCATAAGCAGCTTATTGTTTTACTTTAGCTGTATGAAAATGTTTCATCCAGCCAATTCCACTTTGACACATGTTATTGGCTGTGCAGCGTGTCTGGATTCTGACAGATCACACTGTAATTCCAATTCTATAAGGATCCTTTTCACTTAAGTATTTTACAGGGCAGCAAGCCCATTCAAAATCACAAGTGAAACATTGTCTTCACAATGAAGGAAGTATAGGACCTATTTATATGTTTGCATCTAACGCTGGAGTTCCTAATCAATACTCAGCCAATAAATTAATCTTTAGGTGTCTTCTAGGATAGTGCCCACAGAGCCCACAGGCTGTTACCTTGACTATCCACAGTCTATTCCTTCTCTAACAAAGAGGAAGCAAATGGCTGCAAACCAGGAAAACTGCCCCATATAAGCAGTACAAGAGCTCCCCTTCTCTAGTCATAGCATGGTCCAGTCACATTTAACCATCGTATTTATACCCCCATTTCCTTTTGTTTCAGCCATTTCATTTGAGGTCAACTTGAATGAATGATTAACACCTCTCTAATTTCCCTCTCCATCTAAGAAGGCAAGACATCCGCTTAAGAAGTGAGACCACTCTTCAAGATAGAGAAATTTCTCTCCGACCAGCTTAGCATTTCTATTAACAACTACTGACAACAATGACTATTAACAAGCACTGACCCACTGGCAAGGTAACATTTATGGTAAAATTGAAGTCCCAAAGACTCCAACGTATTAAATGTAAGTTGAATATTTTTGCAAGCAGCAGATTACTTTCCAGCATCCTGGTAAATCATTTCATGCTCCTCTCTGTAGTCTCAACTAGCTAGGTTATGGTTTTTTCATTACCCCTCTTAAAATCAGAGATGCTTTGTGTCTGTACATCAAAAGTGATGTATGTACACATAAATGCTCGACATCCATAAGAAAAACTTCTTATCACTGTTGTAAAAGTGTACCACTGACTTATATACCATCAGTGCATTATAACAAATATTTTACTATATTACATATATACTCATATAACACATAACCAAAATAGATTTAAGGAAAGCTGAGGCTATAAAATCAAAGATTTGAAAGTTGTTACTCTGCTTTTCTTTCAATTGTCCTCTCAACCTTACTCCAGCCCTTTTTATGGTATACTAGTTTTTATCCACATCATTTAAAAGCACTTATTCCTCATTCACACAAAGGGTCTTGAGGACTCCTTCAAAATACATGTTTCTTCTATAGTAGACACATAAGGCCCAGTTATCACTGCATAGGGGACAATTGCAGCTTGAGGAAGTAGGGCGAGTTTTACATCAATTCTCCTGATAAACACAAGTATTACATTGTTTCTTGCCATATGTATGCTAGTGGCCTCAGCACGCTGCTTTGGGACCTATATGAATATCTGCTGCTTTGTCACAGTGTGAAGCATGTTGCTCTGAACAGTCATTACGAGGAGAAAGAGAAGCAGTGTGGTTGCCCACGCCAGCAGCTTTCACGTTAGCTTTTTCTAAGAAAGTAAATGACTGTAGAAGCTTCAATTAGAGATGTCCTTTAACTTTCATAGATTTAATTTTGGTAAGTCTGATGTCCTTCTGCTTAGCTCTCACCACCTGCTCAGAAATGCTTCTCACATTGCCATCTCAATTGGTGGCACTTGTCTGCTTGGTCAAACACCTGGATGTACTGCTCAATGAGGAACGGAGCTTTGAGGCTGACATCTGACACATTATCAAGCTATCTTATTACCACTTTAAGGATGTGACCAGATTAAAATGTGTGCTTTCACATGCAGATGCCAAGATTCTTGCTCATGCTGTCATTATGTCCAGACTTGAGTAGTGCAATTCACTTTTCTCCTTCCTAAGGAACAAAGCTTGCTATATCACATCCTTCCAAACTTGCTTTTTACAGAGATTTATGGCTATAACCTATTAGATGCACCATTCATTCCAGAAATATCATTTACATGAGACTGGAATTATGTGAAACAGTTGAACATGTAACATTGTAGTA